>JAPYMA010001370.1:0-61721 GCA_035041965.1 Anisakis pegreffii | reverse complement strand
ATGCAATAGAATGCATATGTTAGTGGGCAAACTTGAGCTTACGGTAGCCGACAAGAAATGTCTGAGATTTATTAATGGATGAGGTATATAAATATCAATACAAAAGCGATGAGATTTATAAACATTAATACAGCATGACTGGAGCGCCGTTTGTTATCACTGATCATACGTCGCGTATTAAGGTGTTCATTATCCTTAATCCTCGGTTATTATCACCATCCTCGTCACTAATTGAGATGCTTGGGTATTTTGACAAGCCATGATATTCGCAGTAGATGAATTTCAATTTCTTCACTAAGCATGCCAATGGTGACCACTACACATCACCATTGCTCACGTCGAGCGTCATAACCCTCTTAACATAACAATTGGCCCAAAACAAAAACAGGTTTCTGTTGCACTCAGTCCCGGCTACAACATGGTGTATATCATGATTTAAAGTTTTTCCTGTCAGGTGGGTACCAAATGAAAGTATCTGTTGCATTTTTGTCCTTGACGCAAAATCGTAAATCTCGAACATGTGTCGATCACTGGCAAATCTATCAGTTACGTTTTGTTCTCTTGGATCTGTGCTACAAAACGATATATGACTTGCCCGGATTTACCCCCGTTAAATAGGTAGGAAATTTACATTGCTGAACATATATCAAATGAAAATCCCATTTCCGTCACTTGGCGAACTGCCACTCCGTTCGTACTTGGCGAGTGAAGATGTTCAGTCAAGCACAGTTGTCTGAATCCGCCACTGTTCGGTCTCTTGCAGTGAGTGTATGCAAGGTTGAAGTGGCAAAGTGGTGTCTTACCGATTGATATGCGGATGTGGGGTGGATGTTATGTTAGAATTAGGGATAAGGTTAGGATTAATTGTATGATTCGAATGTATAATGGCTTTGGTACAGAGTAACAAGTCTTTCAACTGATCGAGATGGCAGTAGTTTCAGTGAATCGGAAAAATTTTCAAGTAATTAATCTCGTGAATCATAGATTAGTTCCATTAATGATTGCTTCACCAAAAAATCGATTGACGGAACATTAGTTAATTGTGCCTTCTTATCCGGAAATGTTCATTAAGAATGATTTTGCCTGATTTGAATAAATTTCCAAGTTCACTGCTAGAACGAATCAGGCTTCACTTACAGTTAGATATTTGTTCTAATCCTGAGCTATCAGACCTCGACAAATTTCGATCTGACCAGGCAAATCCTGGTCCAGGTTAGGCAAGTCTTGGTCTGGCTTGTTGAATCAAAATTCCTGTTCAATTCGTGTTTCAGTTTATTCAGGGGTAATCGTAAGAAATGGACGACGATAATGAAGTCCGTGCAAAGGTTGAGAAGTACATGCGAATGATTGCAAATGAAGATAAGGTTAGTATCATTTCATTTCAGGGAATTAATAATGAAATTTGATGTGTTTTTCGATAAAATATTTTTTTGGAAAATGCAAAATCGCAGATTTGATCTCAATACGCGGAATTAAGTTTTGCGCTTAAAAGTAGCTAATTTGAACTCATGGAAGATAATAGTACTAATAAAAATAACGATAGTATTGAGTTATTGTTTAATGAACGAAGGTAACATGGATAGTTAAATAGTATTGCTTTGCACTTATGGTGTTCAAATGCGACAGTGCTGAACTAGTAAAGTGACATATTTATCAGTGAATGAATTTTAGATGGGTCATGCATTAAAACGGTTGGATAATATAAAGATGACACTAGATTTATTATCTGAGACGGGTGTCGGTAAAGTTGTGAATCAATTACGGAGTCATAAACATTATGGTGACTTGGCGTTGCGTATCGTTAATAAATGGAAAGATATTGCTCGAAGTCATGGATTGAAACAACGGAAGTCTGTTTCATTCGAAACTATTCTTGCATTTAATACAGTTGGAGAGTTAATCAATACTGATAATGCAAACGAGCTTGGGTCGTTGATCCATAATTGTTTTCAATGAAAGGTTCAATTAAAGGAGTCGTTCGTCGTCATCAAGTTCAGAACATGAAGAAAGTCCTGTGAGGGATGAAGAAAGTCCTGTGAGGGATGAGGAAAGCCCTGTGAGGGATGAAGAAAGTCCTGTGAGGGAGTCGAAAAAAGAAAGAATCGATAACGACGATAATTCTGACAATGATCGGTACAGTAAGGAGGATGATAGAACAACTCACAACAAATTCTCGAAAAACAAGGTTTACAATTCACAGTTGTTTTCAATTATCACGAAATGAATTCAGTCGGAACCAGGTAGTCAGCTGTTCACATGCGGTTTATAAACAAAATGATCAAACTTGATTATCAATCAGCATTAAGGTGTCATCATCAAAATCAAAAACTGCTGGTGCATCAGGGTCGGGATGTATCAGTTTCGAAGAGATGTTAGCACTGGGTGATGTGGCGAAGCCTGTAAAACCAAAGAAACCGAAATTGGAATTGGGTGATTGGAATTCATCACAAGTTGATGTTAATTATAGACCATCAAAAAGACTTAATTACGAACCAACACCTATTGTGAAAGAGCATCATGCTGGTAACTTGCCACAATCTCTACATTATTGTCGTATTTTCATTTTTACATCATCCGATGACAAACGCCAAACCGCCATAAATATTTTAAATTTAAATCGATTGTTGTCAGAATGATTTTCAACGAGTTGATATCAATCTTTTAGGTTTATCGGAAGCACTAACGATGGATGCATCAATGTTCAAACCCCGTAAAGATATGCGTAAAATATATGCTGGTCGTCCGAAGGGTGATCTCCAAGTGCCATCGTTATCCAACATTTGTATACGTGTTCTGTGTTCAAATATTGATGGTTTGTTTATATAAGTATTTGCGCACATTTGTATTCAGTCATATAAAAGTTTATCTATCATCATTCATTATTATTTTTATTATTATCAAGTTACACGATTTTCATTTTGATTCTAGTTACGTTAGTGCTTCGAACATTTACTGCAATTTACATTCACATTTTCAAACATTCACGCATTTCTTTATTATGAGTAATGTAACTGCATAATTCAGCCATCGAGGAAGTTGGTGATACGCCTTATTACCTTTTGAAACCGGTTTTGGAAAAGTGTAATCCGGAACAGTTGACGTATATTGAACGGAGAAACCCGGTCTGTGGTTATTCTTATTGATTTTATTATATTTCCTTTTTTTGGTTTTGAACTTTTCAAATATGTTTTAATTGTTGTCGGATTATATTGATTATCATGTTTGAAGCATTTAATGGAGGATAGTGATGAAATTTGGGAGAAAATTGTGAATCGTACGTATCCAAAATGTCAAACAACTGATGACGAAACATGGAGGGAATGCTATACGGTATCATTTCATCTTTTTTTTGAATTAGATTTTTTGTTTTCATCTTTTTGTTTTTTTTCAGCCATTAACTGGTCAACCAATCTATTCTGCCATTCATTTATTCAGTTCACCATCAGTTGTTGACGAATGTCGAAATAAGAGCTGCCGAATTTAATTTGTTGGAAATTAGAAAGCTAAACTGATTCAGTAGTGATTTGATATTGGTAAAACGAAGCTGAGAATAAAGAAGGTTGTAATTAGAGGAATCGTGTAAAATATGTAGATAGAATGAAATGAAGTACAACAGATTGAAAGATGATTGATAATCATATTAGGAATACTAAAATCTGAAGAGATGTAATAAAATTTTTCAAAAATTTGAAGCGATTGTGTACGGAGACGGATCGTAAATTGAAACTGTTATCGTCTCGTATAACACAGCATAGTCGTGAGGCGGCAGTACCTCAGCGTAAAGCATTACTTGCTGATGCAAAAGCACCGCGTGAGGTTCGTCGAAGACAAATTAAATATGGTACCTCGCACATGAATCATGCCCTACCGAACGCTTCCGAAATATCACAAGCTAGAAGGGCCATTTTTGAAAAAGGTTTTATTTTATATTCTTGTTCCACATAGCGTTTGAACACCCCTTTTCGCCTCTTCATTTTGTTTGTTACGAAGAAAAAAAGTATTTTTGTACGTCAGGCAGTAAGGATGCACTATCAAATTTACCTCAGTCCGTCCGTAATGCGAATTCAACTTTGGGATCACACCACTCTGAAAGGAAGAAACAACCGGCGAAGAAAGGTGCTTTGATGGTTAAAACGCTCAAAATGTTGAAAGGACATAATCGAAAGTAATTTTGTAATGCATTATAGCACTTCCTTAAAGGAAACTATCATTTACTATTATTTTCGTTAACGCTTAAATCAGTTCATTTTCATTGTTTTCGTGATAGCAGTAACATTCTATATCTGCTTGTTACGTAATTGAGCCTAGGTATTTTGATGTCTCTCATTCAGTTGTCAGTCCGAGACGGGTTCCATAATATCGCTTACTTCTTTCATTATTTTGGTTGAACGGTTTAGCACTATATCTGTTTTGAAATTTTTGCAATTTCCATTACTATAATAATTGCAGCTGATTCTAGAACAGATCTGTATTGATTGTCAAAGTTTGAGTATTTTCACTTAAGTTTTTATAGCATATATCATAGTTTCCAAATGCAGTAATTGTGAGCTTTCAATTTATTAGAGGGTCTGTAATATATTTCTAAAAGAGATATTCCGATCCTGGATGAGATATTCTGAACGCTGTCTGTGAGGAGTGGATAATCAAAGATTTTTGTTAGAAAGAATTCTGCACATTTTTATGTAGCTGTGTTTTTTCGGTGATGATTTGTTCTGTTTCTTGGTAACGTATGGCGACAAACTTTAAAAGATGCAGTCGTCGTTCTATATAATTGTCATCTGTTGTTTCAAAATTAGCGATCATATGAGTTGAATGGAACCATGGCGATATTTATATTTTGCCATAATAATGGTAGTGTTTTTTGCCTTAATTTAACGTTTTATTTAATTGCTTGTTTATCGAACTGTATGTTATTTTTCATAATTCTTTTAGAGGTTCTGATATATCTGCAATGAATAGTATGTTTAATATTTTATTACCTTGGTCGCTCCATTTGCTTGAATTAGTTTTCGTTTTATCAATTCAACTTTTGGCTGCCACGGTATCCGAATCATAGTCTGAGCACTTATCGTTAGTGCAATCTTATTTTTTATACGTTGTATTGTATTATTGGTACTGTTTTAGTATTGCTTGTTTTTTAAACTTTTTAAAATTTTCGTTATTATTATTATTATTATTATTATTATTATTATTACTTTGAATATTCGTACCACCGTAATTATCATTATTGATATAATCTTTCATCAAAGTTGTCGTGAAAAATAATGAACTTGTGAATGGTTTCATGTAACTGTAAAATGTTGCTCGACATTTGCTATTCTATCCGTATTAATCAAACAAATTGAATTCAAATTTCATCAGCAGCGAGCATCATTCATCTGCATACAACAGTTAATCGTTTTGGGCAATAACACAGAAAATCTCAAACATTTAAAAATTTTCAATCAAATGGATTTATTTGTTCAATAATTCTATGTCCTTCTTTGTATGGTTTTCTTCTTTTTTTTCGGGAATGTTTTTTCTCAGCGTTTTGAACTGCTTAATGATTCAATCACTGAAGCATCGGAAGTGATGAAAGCTTTCTGATGCAAGCATGTTGATTCGGAAATCATCTTGTTTCATTGCGACGATATTCAAATCATCGTTGTGCTTATACAATGTTTCATGTAATCTCATTTGTTCATAGAATTTCAAGCAATTGTTTTCAATATGCATGTTTATATTTCATTAAATGACCGTTTCGAAACTGTTACTTTTATCACTGTGATATTATCATTTGTTCATATGTTAAGTAATTCTCATTCATCATTTCGTTCAGCATTCGAAGACCGACAACCAATTTTATCATTCGATATGAAAAAAAAACGAATCAAATCATCGAAAGATAAGAGAACAACTCTTATCATGTACACTTAGTTTCAGTAATTTCGTAATTTTAATGCCTGTAATTAATGCCGTTCTTCCATCTCACCATAAAACGACAAATTTTCTTATGATTAATTGCCTTTTGGCGTCATTAATTTTTATCATTTGTAGAATAATTTTCGTTCAACTTTTAGTATCAGTCGTTTTATTTATTTCGTTTTCCGCTTTCATCTTTTCTTTTTTGCATACTTCAATCAATTCATAGACCTTCGTATGCTCAATATAATTAATAATATTAATACCAGTCAGTCATTAAAACCTTCCAAAAGCACGTTCGTTCTTTCATTTCTTACAGTACAGTATGTCAATTATTTATTTATTATTTTCTTTCGATTTGCTTTTGGCTTTGTCTCAATGTTTATATACGTATTTGCATGAGTATTTGTGATTATTTGTATGTATTATTTCTTTACACTTTATAGTATTTACATAGTAATATTTTTCCGTTTTTGCGTTTTGTAATATTTCTTATTAAGAGAGGTTTGTTATAGTATGAGGTGCATTGGTTGTTATTGTTGGTTGAATATGATACGTCGATCAAAACAGTAACTTGTTCTAATAAAATCTAAAAGAACGATTCATGGACATAGCTATCGTTGCAAACGTGATCATTTTCTGATAAAATAGAATGTGTCATTTTACTGTTTTAAATTATCTATGAGGAATATAAACATCCTACGGGATGAATTGATAACGAAATAGCGCAAAGTGTTTGCTTCAAAGCGATTCACAGGTGAAACGATGAACATATGTAGCGTCGAAACAGGGAATATTGCGGGAAACAGGGAATTTCAAGGACCTTGTCCTTGATATTTTTGAAGGCAGTCGCATTTTCTAAGTCGTTAACTGCAAAATTTCGTCTCCAAATTTTACTTCTATTTTTTAAAATTGTTACACACTAGTTGAAAGATTAACATAACATTATCAGTCAATATTTTGAGTCGAATGGAAGGTTTTCAGACATGTTGTAGCCCATAGTCGAAGAGTGGAAAGGTAATCCGTAATCCCCATTGATGAGTACCCTATCACTCATTGAGTGATAATAAGATGGAATACTCATCAGTCAATTGATTGGGAACTCTGGAAAAGGCTTAATGACTGTAGAAATCCCTTGTGGATGAACTGAATCATTTGAGCGAAATATCGACGATTTAAAAGTTAGCTTCAAGTCCAAGAACGTTTCTCCATTTCGAGAAGAGATTGGTTCTGATATTCGAAACACAATCCGCTGACTATGGCCCTTTTTCACTTTCTTATCGATGATAAGGCGTTGATTGGTAATGTTTAAAGAAGAGGCCGTTGTTGTCTATTTATCAGAAGATAGTTTAATGACATTTAAACGATACTGTTTCATCATCTGTTGATATTGCATTATGTATTGTTACTATCATAAATTCTTCGAAAGTGATCAATTGACTGATGGTTGTCATTCGATTGATATGTTTATGTGAAATAAACGAAACTGTTTTGCTGCTGAATTTACTTCAATTGCATCGTCATATTTGTTATGAAGTGAAAATTAGTAGCGATGTTGCTGTGCAGATAATCAGTTTATGTTTATTTGTTCACCTGAAAAGTATGCGAATTATTCTTCGATTTCAATTCAGTTTATCCAAATCATCATAATGACGCATAATTCGAGCAGTAAACGGTTCACCAATGATTTTGGCCTTTACGAAATAATACTTTTTGTTTGCACTCAACTCGGTTACATACCGATCGTTAGCAGTATGTTGGCAACTAATTTTTTTGAACCTGAACAGGTTAATATTTCTTGCTTGATTTGTCTTTGGTTCACTTCAATCAGATATTCGATCAATCAGCAATTTATTTATCCATCTCATCGATGAATTTCTTGAATAAATAAATGTAGACGTTTTGTTGATGGAACGACTGGGGACAATGTAAATCGAAATTCGGAATGAACCAATGAATTCTGGCCATCATAAATACAGTACCATCCATTTCAATAATGTTTTTCGCTCGTTCGATGGCTTCAGTTAGAGGCAGTCTGAATTAAAGAACGATCATTTCTCCCATTCAACAGTTGGGGAATCGACCAGAGAATAGAGGCAAAATTGAGAATTAACATCGTTTTCTGAATTCTGAATGAGATTGAATTTGCCGCCTTCATTTATCATCTTTTTTTATAAACTCTTCAATGTTTAAATAATTAAAATTCATGAAAAAATAATTGTGAAACATTTAAGGGACTATGCTCAAATGAGACTTTCTTCGATGAGTATCAACATCGTCAGTTTCATTTCGTTTCATTATTGGTCGACTGGAACATCGGTTGTTCAAAGAATTTGGTTGTTTGGATATTTTCATTAACTGATATCATTTCAACATCGTTAATGTGTGGTGCTCTTTTGGGCGCCTTCTTGAGTGGATTCCTTGCTGATCGATATGGACGAAAACCAATTGTTGTCGGTAATATCAATTATTATTATTCTGTATTATTGATATTATTCGTGATCTTGTGATTGAGAATTCTGCAGTTTAGGCGAATTCAAGAAAGAATGCGGCCTATCACTACCTAATATACATCACTCGGCCCAATGATCAAAACAATGTACCATAGTTTTCTACACATGTTTACATCTGCTTTTTTGAACAAGGTGAAATACTTCAGTTGGAAGTAAACGCATTCGGGCATTTGACCATGCTCACAACAAATTCTGATGAATGCAACGAACAACTCGATCATCTTACAGCACTGAACACAGTTTGTAATGATATACCGATTGCACTCATCAATATTTTTCCAAATAAAAGATCTTAGATCAGCCATCGGCAACCCCGACCCGCAGGCCAAAATTGGCCCGCCGACAATAATATTTGGCCCGCCAGATGAATTTGAGAATTTGTTTTAAAGGGGTAAAAAAGAAAAGAAAAAGGTTTTAAATTATTTAGCTATTGCACTGAAGATTTTCGACACACAATTTCCTAATAGACAACTAACTGTGTCGTCGACACAAGCCCTGACCGCGAGAGTGATTCGTGAAGGACTTCTTCGTTTAACAAAACTCCTTTTTTCCGTAATTTGCTCGATCAACTTAATGCAAAACGCAACGCTTTTGCATCAACAGGACACTTCGCATTCAGTTTTTCTTTAATAGTAATTAGGATAATCTAGTGCTTATGAAAATGATACATGTTATAAGAAATGTTTCATTACCAACCGGATCGACTTTCGGTTGGTAGTAATGCCAAGTAATCTTAATCCGGGATATTGTTAACTTTAACACTCTTGGTGTAATCAGTATAATGCTATTTCACTGATCATTTCGAGGATAAGGTCACATTTATGCGCGATAATGTGCCAAATAAGATTTAAAATATAAAATAATGTTACCTGGATCTGTGCGCAAGTTGATGGCCCTTCAAGCTCATGAATAATAAGTGAGCATGCGATTGATATATGCTGCACCATACGTCAATAATGATGCCTGCGATTGGCCTGTAATACAGCATTGTGCAATATGGGTTCGCGTTAGCATGTGGTTGATCTATGCTGCATTACAGGTCGAGGATGCATAGTTTGGAATCATATTGATGAGTGTATCCGGCTTATCAGCACGAGCTGTGCTGAATCCCTGTTGAGCAGTTGTGCGTGTATCGTTGGTTGCATTACGTGAATGCTGTTGTGCGCACGATCATCTGCCTAAATGCACTCACTTCTAGCTAGTGTGGTGCGACCAGCTTCGGGGATCCATCCTCGAAAATCCCCGACTTTCCCCGTCCTCGACATTTTTTTAGCCGAGGATATTTTCGGAGAATTCCCCGTCCGAAAACTCCCCGATTTTCCCCGTGTCTGGCATTTTTTCAGCCGTCGACATTTTCGGAGAGTTCCCTGTCCCCGAAAATCTCCGATTTTCCCCGTCCTCGGCTTTTCTTCCGTCCCCGCACCACACCACTTCTAGCTGAAATACTTCAGAAAGGCGGTTCTAAATGTGTGCAGAGAGATCTGTGTCAAACTGTCTTGATCAATGTGATGGCCGATGCGTTTCGTTCGTAAGACAGTCTACGACAATGTGCCACTCCGACAATTTGCACTGCTAAAGTCTATGATAACGCGTGCCTCATCATTGAGTAGAATGTCGGAGTTAGACTTGTCGTAGAGGCATTTGTCGGTCACCCAGATAGACCACACCCTTCTTTTATTGTAAATATGATACAAGCTGCAGAATATATTATCAGTAGAATTTGACCTACTACTGAACTGATCAATGCCAGAAGAGTTATATCATTCGGTCTTCGCTTATGCTGAGAGATTCTGCAAGTTTCAGTGCATTATAATGCATTGCCTAGCATTAAGCTGATTGAAAGAAGAGATGAAAAGCTTTAAAAAGAGGTTGATATTGAAGGAAATCTGGCTGTTGTTGGCATTTGTAATGCATTAATATGCATACTCGCAATGAAATCGATTATTCTAACAGGTTCTTTTATTCATATTTATTTTCTTCATTTAACATTCAAGTCATCTTTATAGACTACTGGAATGATTCACATGTTATCGTGCAAAAATTAAGCTATAGAAGATTATAGCCACGAATTCATTTGATAAGAGGTCGATTTTTACTTGGCATGCAGAAAACACCCCTCTCTATTAGTTTACTGTCACAGATGAGTGATGGATATGATTGATTAAAATCTGGTCATTCAGGTGTATTGTTTCTGATAATTGGTGTAGCAACTGGTGGTTATATGGTTGTGAATTTAGTGTTGATGATAGAAGCGGTTCAGCATTCCAGATCACGTCTTTTAATAGTTTCATTAAATGGATGGCCAATTGGAATGTGTTTCACATCGTTGATAGCGTATCTGACCAAGAATTGGTTCTTTTATCATGCCACGACCGCATGTATCGCTGCGTTCTTCGTTATTTCACTTGTGAGTTGATTGCTCACTATTAAGTAGATTCGGGAAACGGGGAAGCACGCTTTCACGTTGAATTCTCGCGAGGGAGGTTGAGGGATCTTAATGGCGGACAGCTAGAAAAGGAAACTTCAAAATTAAGCTAGAGAAGAAGGTGACAGTTTCGATTGCTGTCTCAGAGGGATTTCCGTAAATAATCACCTGTCTAGTGGCATTGTAACTAGGAATACGCCTTGGTGAGTTCGAGATATGGGATGAAACGTACATAATTTTCAATAGAAAGCTATCACAGTTGTTGGTATGTGGGCTGAGTTTATGGTGAATCCTTATCAGTTGATCTCCTTCAACACTAATCCCATCATTCATCTTGCAATTTTTCTCCGCTCACTGCTCCCTCAAGAAATATTCCCACTTTTTCAAAAGTTTTCCGTACAAAAAATTTTGCATGCTTGCTTCATTACCCAACTGTTAAACAAAATAACATAATACGACCAGATAGGGGAAGGTATTTTTAAGTGACTTATAAATAGGAAAAGACATCAGAGACGTAATGCAGAATTGAACGTCGGGCCTTCACCTCAGTAGTCTGATGTGTTATTCGCAGGCCATATTAGCACATTGATCAGTATGCGGAAACAAGAACATAATTTCCATCTTATCTCAAGAGGTCAAAAACATGCTCATAACCTTGTTCATTGTTCGAGATTAGCAAATTTGAAGAACACCTATACTTTTGGTCCAAATGACGAACGTGCATTTTTTGTTACGTTTTTGAGAGTAAAAATGTCATAACCATCCCAACTTTTCTGCTTCTTTCACTGTTTGCGAAGCAATTATTACATATTACTACGAGTCGAGCGGTTTGGATGGAATTTAAGACAGTTGAGCGATTGGATGGAAATGACTGAGAACCACTGATGCATTTTAGATTTTCTTTAATTTTGAAAGTACTTTCTAAAAGAACGTTGAGAAGAATAATTCCTGTTATAGAGTACTTTCTTCTGTTTTATTAGATGTGTGCTCAGTAAAGCTGATTTGCATTTGAACACTCTCCAGAGATTTCTCCTGCAACAGTCCGCCAAGGCGATCCTCCTCCACCCGCAATTGTCCCCTCGCTTTGCGATCCTCTTTGACCAAAATACACTCTCTTCCTCTCCAATCCTGGTATTAAGTGATTCAGTTCATTGCCTTTTTGTTCAGTCATCTTTGCATATTATCTTATTGTTAATTAAGTCGAGGAAGTCTATAGCTGACAAGAATCGAGCTATTTTAACCCGGATTGAGTTTATTCACAATCAGTTGAACTGATCGAAAACAAATTGATTATCGGTTACGGGAAAAATTGAAGTGCCTAACCATTTTTTAAATGATATTATTGAGTATAAGCATATATTAATGTTAATAACAATATTAAAATGTTCAGCAGACTTTATCATTCGAAAGTGTTCGATGGTTAACACTAAACAGTTACACCTCACGTGCTGGACGCACCGCAACTCGTATCCAGAACCTCAACTCAAAGTTTTGCGTTCAACAAGAACATCAAATGTCTCCCTCTGCCCTTCAAGTAATTCATTTCATAGTACTGGATGTATAATATAAAGTCATATTCACATTCTTTCAGTTTTATGGAACTAAGCGTCAAGCATTTATTTCCTAGGACAGGTTCATTATTTATCACTCATCATTACTCCTACTTTTTTAAATTTTTTATCACTGTATTTATCGATGATATTGGTAGCATTAGTATTATCATTATCAACAGTATCATTGTATCTGTTATCATCATCTGAACAACGATCACTTCGGGTATGAATATTCACAATAGGGTTGCGTCTAGGACGAAATCGGGCTCGGGAGTCGAAACTCGCAAGTGCTCGGGGCTCGCGAGTCTCAAGTCTCTCGAGCTCCCCGAACTCTACCCTAATTTATGATATCGAATGCTTCGTTTCCAAAACATCTCTTGCCTGCAATTATCTCTCTAGCGAATCTACGCCTAAAAATTGCAGTTGACTGCTGTGACTGAAACTGATCCGAAGAAGGAAGAAATCACTCATGTTAATGTGAAAAATCGTGTGAAATCGCATAAATACTCATATATTGATTTATTCAAGCATAAATCAGTTGGTGAGTTGTTCAGTTCACAAACTTAGCAGTTATGTAGCACGCTCTTTTCACATTAAATCAGTTCAAATTAAATGTGGTCATCTGTTCGTTGCAGGTCTTTCGATAATAGCGTTAACGTACTGTGCTACTGCATCGAGTTTTGTTTCATTTTCTGGTTATTTCTACATATCGCGTTTGCCTGGAGATAGATGTTTGAATTTATTTTTGATGGGTTTGTTAAAACTATTGCTGGGAATGATACCCTTCATTTGTGGTTCGTTCGTGGGTCGTCGTCCAATTCTGTTGACCTCTGTGGCCGTTGCTGCATTTACAAGTGTTATTTTAGCGTGCATTTTGACTGATCACCAACTCAGACAAACTATTTATGTTCGTTTTTACATTTTTAACTTCATTCTTGGGAATTATTTTTAAGAGGTCAAATATATGTGTGAAGTGCGCGATACTCGTCTCTTGAGGTCACATCAATCGTGCACTTAATAAATAATTTGAAAAAGTACAAAATGTAACTCAAAATGTTATCAGTTGAATCTAGTGTGGTGCGGGGACGGAAAAAAGTCGAGGATTATCGAGGATGGGAAATTCCCCGAAAATGTTCGCGGCTGAATGAATGCCGGGGACTGGGACCCCGAAATTCCCGCAAATAGTCGAATTAGTAATGGTAATGCTCAGTATGTGATAACGATACCAATGTATTGACAGTGCACAATTATATTAGATTGCTTTATTAAGGTATCAATATTGTGCGTTTTAATGACGTCTGCATTAGACCCAAATTGGAAAGTTGTTCATTTGTATTCAACAGAATTATTCCCAACTGGAATCAGAAACATGGCACGAGGTATTAGTCAAGTTGGGGCACGTATTGGCAGTACAATGGCACCAATTGTGCGGTTATCCTCTTCTCATTAAAATTACATTAATCTTTTGAAAAAGTTTATTCAAATTAAAATTGTGAGACCGTACACCAATTCTAATGCAATCTTATTCATGTTATTGTTTATTTATTTATTGACTTATTTGCTCACGACATACACTGACTGTCTTTAATATATAATTTACACAAAATATGGGTTTAAATATTTATTTTAAAGAACATTGAAACAGATCAAACTAGTTTGTTGGTTTCAAATTGAAACTAAAAAAAAAAAAAGTGACGACACCAAGGTTGAGCTATTTGATGCCATCCCTAAGAGGAACTGAGTACATTCACTAGTATTCACCCGGAACCAAGGAAAATGTTTACATTAATTTATGAAATGATATGAAAATATACATATTAATTTTGTATAATGAAAAACGATATCGGAGTTATATCATCTTCAGCCAAATAATTCGATGTTTCGCTTAATAAAAGTTGAATGAAATGATTCGAATGGTAAATGAGAAGTTCGAAACCAAAGGTAAATCGATATAAATTTCAAGCGAAGCACGCACTCAGAGGGAAGCCCAAGCTCAAAATAATGACTAATGGTCCGTTTCTAGGTCCTTATTCCAACTGTCGATTCATAGTACTATAACATCGTTCATTAATCAAACATACTGCGTTATTCAGAAAATATTCGCAATTCACGCACCCAAATAATTCAGATGCGAATCGTCTTCGGTGTATACCCGGTGTTTTCCATGGTTTTATGCGTTTGTTTATTATCAGTACAATGGTTGATCGCATTTTTGGTATTTCCCGAAACGAGTCATAAACAATTACCCGATGAATTACCTGCTGCAGGTCAATCGCCGTCTTTGGTCGAATCGTCATCTTCATCAAAAATTTGATCATCTGACTTTTGCCCGTTTTTTGTTCTATTTTGATCGATCGTTTTCTTTCACCTCATATCTTATCACATTTTATCGCATCATGTGGGCATATATAATGCCGATTAAATTATCTCATTCGTCAAGCAACAATTGCTGTTACCGTTTGTTTCATTTTGTTCTATTTTTTCATGCTTTGTTTTATCGACTCGCATTCTGTCGAGTTTTGAGTGTCTTTTGAAAGTTGTGACAATAACGATGACTATAATAATAATATGAAAATGTTGCTTGTATAATGATAATGCTTATATGAGTGTTTCTTTTATGTTAGCACTTGTCTGTGATGGATTTCCGAGTGAATAATCTCTGTTTCTCGCTGAAATAATTCCATAATGAATCGGTTACTTCCTAATAAAAATTTTTTGGGTTACATTCAATCTTTGAACTGTAATAATACAATTATTGGCTGTAATGACCTTTCACTGAAATGTTTTCCGCTTTTCATCAAATCAGTCGCAATTTCGTTAACAGAATCAATCGTTTGTTGATGTTTATATAATCGTTATACAGGACACACCAACGAACGTAGTGTGTCTTGTTGATTGTTTCCATCGAATTGCAATTATTTAAACAACATCGATGATTGTAAAACATTTTTTGGAAAATTCCTTAACTTTCTTTGAGGTACGTACAATTTCGATTGGTATAACTTTTCACAGCTTTATTACATCCATACGAACGATTCGAATGAAAATTACATACCGTATTTCCTTAAATGATTGCTGTACCCTTTTGAATGTTTTAAACGCACATATTTCCTTCCCTTTCCGTCGACGCTAGAGAGATGGGAAATTTCACATATTTCCCATTTCTCTAACCTCGATATGTATCCTTCTCAAACGCGGCTCTGAACTTTTAGGTTTATTTTGTACAAACCACTCAGTAATATTATTAATATTTAATTGGGATGACTCCCTTCATGAGTAATTCAAATTTGAGTAAAATCAACTGTGATTACCCAAGTTTGAATTAATTATGACATGTGAGATCGGAAAAACTGAGGCAACCATTGTCCATGTATCAGCCTGTGGTGCAACAGGCAAGAGGTAGCGGTCAGGGATGGGTAGGTAGGCTACAGCCTGTCATCGTAATAACCGCATTTGCCACTGGGGATGGCGGATTATACCGGTTAAATATTAATAACATCACTGAACGTTTACACGAGTCCATAATTCTTGGCTTTGCATAAATCCATAATAATTGGTTACTCATTGTAAGTACTGCCCAACTGTCTGCTTGTCTCATTTGCGCCGTTTATTTTTTGCGTATTGCACCTCTTTTTTTCGCACTGAACATTTTGCGAATTTTCCTCGGTCCCTCATAACTAGGTTCTGTCTGGGCAATTCACATTCCCTCTAGCCCTCAATTAAGGAAATACAGTATACGGATATGAATTTGTCAACAATCATTTTCGTTTCTGTGATATATTCGTGAAAGCGGCATTGTTTCTATGGTATTGAAACGAAACAACTTGATCAATATTCAACTGAAATAAGAGGAAAATATAACTTACATTATGTGATGATACCATAAAGGAAAACAACTGAATATGAGATCACCAAAATAGAAACAATTAAACAATCAAAAACTAAATACAATGTAAATGAAATAATCACACCGAAACAAACTTCATTTTGATACTACAGTCAATGAGCAATTTAATTTGTATATTATGACTCACCCACATATT
This sequence comes from Anisakis pegreffii, assembly GCA_035041965.1. NCBI lineage: Eukaryota > Metazoa > Nematoda > Chromadorea > Rhabditida > Anisakidae > Anisakis > Anisakis pegreffii. The sequence continues at coordinate 45,286 of JAPYMA010001370.1, read as the reverse complement.
ATACATATATTCGAGTGTATTATTTTTCAATAGTCGTATCATTATTGTCATCAATATTCGATGCGTGAATACACAATCATAACGAACTGATTTCATTACATAATCGCATAACATTTGTTTCACTGTCATTTTTTGGTGGAGTCATTATTAACTGAAATCAATAAAATCGGTAAAACAAAAAGTTTGTTACATCATAAATTCACCATTTTGCCTCTACATAATTCAAACTGTTTGTAAACTTCGCTCAGCGAGCGAATAACTGCTCGGAATTTCGTTCTGCTTTCATAAATTTTTAATTTGTGCAGAAAAAGTTGTTGTTTTAGAGTATCATCGTATTATATTTTGAAAGTACCCTTACAAAATCAATATTATAGTTACGTGATTATATTCACTGAATTATACACCATATTTGTCAAGTCTGTCGTTTGCACCTTTCAGTTTTAACCGATAGATTCATATAAATGAGTTCCAATATGACCTACAAATCACCCACATATCCAAGTCAACTATTTTTTGATCAATATTCTTTACCTTCAAATTCATCCCACGCAAATTTCTATTTCTGACCACTGGTGAAGACTGCTTACGGAATTGTGGAAAGAAAACAGTTTTTTTTGGCTGGATGTATTATGATGCATAACGAAAAGAAAGTGTCTTTTCGAGAAAAAGAATACGGGAAAAGCAAAGAACCTTAATGAAACCTTGCAGAGCATTGCAAAAAGTTCAGATCTCTATGAGGAAACTTGAATTTCGATTTTAGAAAACATATTCGAAGTATAGGTAGTATGATTGAATGATCCTCGATAGTGAACTGTTGATAATCAAATGCGTAGTTGTATAACATGTCATGATAGCGGATGATTCGTATGTGACACTGAATTCGGAACGATTGGTTGATTGTAATTGTATTGAAATGTCGTCACTGATAAAATAAACGAAATGACCAACTTGTGCCATCGGATAAACTTGATGAGCTGGGCGTGTTGTGTTGATCGTGCTTATCATCAGCGCTAATATTCGACAGTCTTTCAGCAAGCTTAATAGTCTCGGGATCGATACCCTCAACCTCGACAATCGCTAGTGCATTCCTCCGACCCGTTCTGCAGCTCGACGCAAACTCAACGCCTAACGGATCATTATCCGCACTCTTCACCTCCAATTCGCCCATTTCGGGACATTCGCTGTCTGTCAGCACAATACGGACGTTTAATCGTTGACTGAGATAAATAATGCTCTATCAGTTTTCATCTATTCCTTTCCTTAAAAATTATTTCTAGTCTTTCTTGCTGATGTGGTCGTTGATGGTTGAAATTCACTGAAATACATTACATCACTGAATCAGTTGTAATCATCCTCAGTTATAACAGCTTCTATGACAACGACTGTTTCTGCAACTGACAATAACTGCATTTTTAATTGGAGTGATAGCTCGAATTGCGCTTTTAAAAAAAGCATTATTGATCGTGTTCGAATGCACATGTCAATATTTCAATTAAAAACAAGTTGAGTTTGATGACGTAGCGCAATCCAATGCATCATTATAACGAAACTGTTAAGAAAAGAATCGATTATTATCGCCTCAGAACCAGTGATGCCCTATGCATAGTACGAACGTGAGCATTAAAATTACTTCATTGAAGATAAAGTTCAGTCATTATTCATGATAACAATTATGATTACAGTTGTGGTTAGAAGATTATTAATAATCATGTGAATAGTAACGAAAACGATATTAACAACACCAATAATGATGTGGAAAACGATCATAGGAAAAACGATAAATACTGGTGTCTACCTATATGCATTCAATAAAGAATACTCAAATCCGTAAAAAGTCACTCAAATCCGAACTAAATTCCTATCCAAAAGCAAACAGTAGCAGTAAGGATATACGCTAGTCACACTCTCTGAATATAAACCATACGAGTACCAGGTACCAAATAAACACAAAAAAATACGCTCACATCACAAACAATAACTAACTCTAAAACTAAACCCACCAACAACTCACATCACAGTCTTCTGTCTATCTGTCGCTTCTCTCTGCGACCACAAACAAGCCGTCGGCCATGTCTCGCCATTCCTTTATCTATATTATACTTGAGATAACTAAAGCACCGCCCAAATGATATTTCGTAGTATTGATGCATGCGCCATTGCTATTTGCATATGCATGTTCATGTTACATCTCATATACTTCTGCCTTTCTCTTGCTCTCTCCAGTTACCTTTCGTTGATCGATTATTATTCAGTGAGATAGATAGATAGATATGTACGTGTGGATGATTCAGTGAAAAGGACTATTGCTGCTACTATGTATGTATCGTGAAGAGAATCCATATTCATTCATTGATAATGCGGTAAAATTGCCTCAAAAACAGAATGCATCACTACAAAGGGTTCGTGATATGTAAATCAGCTGTGAATATTAAGAGTAAATTCACAAACATGAACTGATAAAATATTTTCTTTACGGGTGTAATATTCAATAGTTCAGCTGAATGCTATCAGTTATAATTATCAACATCATTTGATATTTATTGATGGTAAATGTCGCAAACAGATAACTTGCATCTGGCGTGAATGGGGAACATAAATTGCTGGGGAAGTGGGTGTGAAAGGGAAAGATCAAGAGTTTGAAATCGACATGTCTAATAGCAGTAGGTAGAATTTATCGAGGAAATGAATAAACTTCGTGTCGGTTAATTGACGAAACCAAACAGGAAGACATTTTTGAATACGGAATAGTGAACATGTTGAATTGATACGTAATCAGTGGGTGAGTGTGCTGAGAGAGCGTTTTAACGAACGATTTTTGTTGAAGATGCACTTTTGAACTAGATACGAGACGAGATACTACAACTCTGTACAACAAAAAATTTTGTATCAAAAATTTCGCCACATTTCGATGAAACAAATACAAAGTAAACTGACATGGAAACGAATCGATTACTTCTCATCATTACCATCAGTGTAAATCATCGTTTGATTGTCGATAAATCGAACATTCAATTCATTATTTTACGATCAGCACCTCGCAATTTTCCTTTCCTTGCTCTAATTATTAGTGAACGACCGTCGTCAAACGTTCACTTTCATCTATTCCTTTTTCCGCTGTTTTTCTCCGTTGATCATGTTCTCCTTCTGTGTTTCTCACACAACAGTCTCCCGCATACCCACACTCAGATGTTTTTCTAATTTGTTCCTCTCACGTGATCATCAGATTATTGTCTTGTTCCAATAAATTTGGGGTGAAAAATCTTTTGAACGAACGTTACGCGTCAGTCATATTTTGCGGCTTTTGCGAACTGCTGCTGCTGCTGTTGCAGTCAACGATTGATGTTAAAGGGAAATTTCAGTTTTGCAAAACGATGTCGCAAAAGTCATCAGAAATACCGTCTAGTAGTCATCTGAGAAGATGAAATTAGTTGCAACTGAAGATTGATTTTCATCACCGCATCTATTGCAAAAGTGAATGATATCGTCGGATAGCGACGAATTATAAGCAGAATGTTTGTCGTCGGGACCTGAAATAGACGGGGAACCTAACCAGCTTCTTCATATCGTATGTAGCGGCGGTTCTTCAAATTGACGATAGCTTCCTGTGTGTGGCAAGTTGTCCCACGGGGTTGTCCTACGGGGACGGTGACCGATAATAAGGAATTCGCTATCAGAGGGTAGCTCAAGGGGGTGATTGTTGTAATGGAACAATCTAAAGATATCCTCACAGCGTCTAACGTCTAACTTTGTTGAAAAGTTAGGCGTTAATTGTCAATTAACGTCCAACTTCTTTAAACATCTCAGTTGAACTGGTTTCGTGAACAGGCTGCAGAATACGTTTCTATAAAATTCTGCCGTCGGACACTATCATAACGACTACACACAAAGCGATTTCTGTAACTTAGCAAAGTCGTGCATCTATCTCTCCATGGAGAGTCATGCATTTGGATAGTGGAAAGTGAAGCTGTCAAATGGCAGCGGTGATAAGAAGAAGTTTGAAAGCTGTTATATTTGCACGCATCATTTGTTCACCGAGACTCTCGAATGTTGCTCTCAAGATTGAACGATATCAATTTCATAATCTTTAGCGGTACAATTGAAGTATAATTTGGTTGAGGTGGAATGGAAGATGAACAAAACAGTGATATTGAAGTGGTACTGAAAGACTCGGTTGGTAGTGATAACGATGAACTGTTAACAAAATGTTTATCTTTGCGACATCAAGTATTCATTGATGAACAAAATATCGATGAAACATTAGAATGTGATGGCTTTGATGACAACCAGAGCAGCGTTCATATATTGGCCACTATTCAACGTAATTATTTTTCGCTCACATCAAATCACCGCCAGCTTGCGTCATCATCAACTGATGAATTATATTCTATCGGAACATGTCGTTTACGAAAAGCAGGTCCATTCATGAAGCTTGAACGGGTTGCAGTCTTAAAGGTGAAACATTTCATTTTTGTTACCTTTTCTTATTACCTCGACAGTCACAGGTGTGTATCATTGTTATTTATTATGATAGCTACCATTGTAATTGAGAAATTAAACAAACTGCACGTTGAACAATGGAATACAACCATTAACGAACGCGTCATACAAACATTAGCTCTTGATGGCATAAAATCTAAATATTATGAAAACGATAGAATATTTCTCGAAATGAGTTTAAAACGTTCCTTTTTTTTTACTTCATTCATTCAAATATATGAAGTGGAGTTTGTTTAAGGATTGGAGACGTAAGGGTATTGGAGAACAAATTTGTAATCATGCGATAAGAACTAGCGAGAGAAATTATGATCAGCTACTGCTAGTCACGCAAGCGCAGGCAACTTCAATTGATTTCTACGAAAAGCTTGGTTTTTTTGCCGTCTCAGATGATTATGTAGAAGCTGGAATTATACATCGGGTAGGATTTTTAAAACATTTTTTGACTTTTCAATAAATATTAATCAAACTTTTCTGTGCTATTGCTTCGGTGCTCTTTATTTGTTTGAATAATAAAGCTGAGCATGAGGCACTGGAAATTCGCTCATTTGAAGCGTGAGCGCATTTGAGGAGTGTCTCATCGAGAAATGTTTTCAAACCAGAAACTAGCAGCAAATAAGGTGTTGATTAAGGAAGGTACCGTGAAATATTGAGATGACAAAGCGTTGTGTAAGATTTGATAAATGAATTGATCAATCCTTATAGACAATGATTTATTGGCCGAAACGAAGTGTCAAACTTGAATTAGAATCATGGGATGATCGACAGTTAGTTCAAGATGCGTTTGTTGAGGGCGAATGCTTTGATCCCAATATAATCAGTGTCATTAAAGAACGTGTCCGTCTCTATCGGGTATTTATTATCATTAGCAAATACGTTTTTCATCGTTTCCGCATTTATCTATATGTACAACCACTGCGATAAGTTGAACTGATTGGAAAATGGGTCGAAATAATTGCTAATGTGAAGTTGAGATTACATCGAATTCAAATATTTGCACCAAATTTACCATCGAATTGGGATTATTGTGGTGTAATTAGTTAGTTTATTAGACAAGATGATCATTATGAACGTTTTAGGAGCAGTGTTGTCCACGTTTACTGCATATTCGTTTTGAAATAAACGAAAGAGTTGTGGGCAAATCGATACTGAAAACGTACTGTGAATGTGCACGAGCAACGCAACGGAATGAATTCGAAAGAAGTGAAACTCTCGAAAAATATCTGTTGAATATAGCATGGGAAAAACTGAATACCGGTCATTATTCGCAAGTGAATGATGCGTGGCGAGCGCTTTATGCGGCAGTATCGGCATGTAAAGCTTACAGGCTTTTGACACAGAATAAACCTTTGGTTGGTACTTATTTGATATGGAACAATTGAAATTCATCACTTTGGAGTTTTTGTTTCCATTGAATACTCTAAGAACGTTAGGAGTTTTCATTCGTAGATTGCGGTGAACGACAGACGTTCGAATATGATTATTTAGAATTGAATTGAAAATTGGAAGGGCAAAATTGAGTGGATTGGCGAAAAATGTGAAAAGTGGTTGAGGTGCGTGATTGAATTTGATTATAGGATGCGTTACGAGCGTGCGATATGGGGTTGATAATGGGCGGTGATATTGATGGACGGGGTTTATCCGCTTTCGCGACACACATTCATTCGCTATGTCCTCCACCAGCACCACTCAACATCAAGGTGATCTACTTTATGCTAGCAATTCTCTTATCCTTTTCATGTTGCTCCATCAAATTATCTCACTTCATGAAGGAGCGAGTATATGATTTTATGTTTCACGCTTTTGACAGCCTGGTGAACTGGATAATGTCACAAAATGTCAACAAATCATTTTATTGTTACCATCATATAATTGACACTTCAACAACCACCGAACAATTATTCACTTCTTTTATAAACACCTTGTTTCGTTCATCTCTTATTGCATTATATAATTCAGCGATTTGTGTTTGACGAGCCAAAGCAGTTAAGTAACTCACATTCCATTCGAAGAGTTCACTGTCCATCGTTGGAAGAATTTTGTGAATTTTTGATGAGGCAAGAGCCAGTCGTTATCACTGGTATTGTTTCTGAATGGCCTGCGTTCTCCAAGTGGAGGTAAGCAATATTCAGTTACTGCAATCATTGTTCTTCTTTGTCATTCTTGTTCGAAAACAGTTCCAATTTTATGTGATTTCAATTTTATTTTCACAAATAAGTTCCCGATCTCACTTGCTGTTCTGTTGGATTCGTAGGTTTTTTCTTCATCGAATTATCCAAAACACCTTTATTATCTCCCAATCAATATGAACGATTCATATTCGAAATGAATGTTGATGGTATAATATATTAATGAATGGATCATTCATAACTGAAGTCAAAGTTTTGAAATGAATGATGATAATTAAAGTTTCGAATATCTGAATTCAATAATCGGTAATCGCACTGTACCCATTGAAATTGGCAGTAGTTACGCAGATGAGGGATGGTCGCAGTCACTTATGACAGTTAGCGATTTTATGCATGAGTTTGTTGAGAACGAGGTATATTATTCATGTTATTTATTGTTCTTATTGTTGTTGTTTTCGTTTAATTATAATGACACTTTCAATTTTCGACTGCTTCACATTCAGTTGCTGTATGTCATGGGTCCCCTTGAGAGGAGGGGGGTAAGGATTTCTGGGTAATTTGGTGTTGTCAAGGGGATAATGGAGGGGGACAGAAATTAGTTCTGACGTTATGCGTAGAAGTAGTATTATTGTAGCAGGAGACGGAGTGGAGTGGGGTGATGACGACCTGTCAGACCACTGAATGGAGTAATGGAGCACCCGAGCTTAGGGACTATTGCTGTTTATGGATGGAACTAATCAGTCGTTCGTTTTGATCACCAAAGTTATAGAGGCTGTACGACTCTGCGCAGTGTCTCTCCTAAAAAGTTTTTGCTTTCTCATACCTGATGAAGCAGTCTGGAAAATTAATTTGAAATCAGTTGAGAATCGATCATATTTCTCGTGGTTGTCAGCATATGTGTCCTCGATTGAAACATTCGAGCATAATGCATCAATATTGTCGGCATTTCCAATAAACGCATTCAGTGTTTCATCTGGGCAATAATTAACTTAAGTGGAATTGTTTCAATAGACCCATTGTTAACAGTTCTGTTTCATAAAACGCATTTTTCGAGCAATTTTTACAGTTTGACCATAATTTTCGGTGAGTTTAATAGCACAGCTGTTATTCAAGAATTTGTTCAGATTTTGCCGATGAAATCGCAATTGACTTGAGATTTCTTTGTCATTGAATGGTAAAATATGTCTTCAATAATGTTGAATTAAAAATTAATTTGGTGAACAGAGTGGTCGAGGCGTTGGTTATTTGGCACAGCATCGTTTGTTTGATCAAATACCCGAATTGGTTGATGATGTAATAATACCTGATTATTGTGCGTTTGGTAGTGATGATTCGTTGGACGATGTCGATCTAAATATATGGCTAGGGCCTGGTGCAACCGTATCACCACTGCACACCGATCCGAAGAGTAACATCTTCTGTCAGGTATGCCTTTTCCGTTTCATTTGATCAGCACAATGAAACTTCACCCTTCACACTAAGTGCGGAATACTAATGGATCTTGGAGCATATTATTTTATGCTGAAGGATCTCTCTTTTCTCGTCCGTAATAATTAAATGGTTGTATATGATTAGGACCTAATGCAGTCGAATTATTATTATTATTTTTTGCAGTGTGCCGATTATTTTCTTGTAATCATTTAAATCAAGCAAAAACAAATCGTTCAACATTTTGTTTCACAAATCTTCAAAATGATATTTTTTGTTCCACTTCGAGCTTGTTATTTGACTATTGGTTAAATTGAACTGCAACGTTATATATATTGTACCAACTGGACAATGTCCACTGATGAAATTTTCTCTAACAACTCCAATCTTCGCATGTAAAAAAGGAATAATCAAATATTCTATGGCTGAAAGTAGGATCGAGTATGCGTTTCATTTGTTTAGAATTTGAAATATTCAATGCTCAAATATGATCGAATGCTAATCAAATGCGAAACAGTGTATTCAATCAGAGTGATATCTGAAAATGAAGTGTATTGTGAAAATCCAATGTCCAGTGGTGATACACTCGTATGTGCATTGATTACACTCTTGTGCGAAAATGCAAATTTTAAAAATTTTAATTTAATGCTGATTATTCTTTTGACTGCAATATTGCTTTGAAAGGAAACAGAAGTGAGTCAGTTAATTGAATAAAATGGCCGGTTTAGTATTGGTATTGTTCTAACCGTACGGAATCGGCCTTTTCGTTATTTCAGGTTTATGGGAGAAAGTTTTTGAGAATAGTGCCGTATGCGGACACGCAGAATGTCTATCCAAATGAGGATGGCTTTTTGACAAATACAAGCCAGGTATTGAATTTAAACTATTTTATAGTGTTCATCATACCAGTTTTTCTATTTATTTAAGCGTGCATTAAAACATATTTGATTTATGAAATTGCACCTATAAGATCTTTTCGAAGTTCAAATAAAAATTGAATTTCAGGTCGACGTAGAGAATCCGGATTTATGTAAGTATCCACTGTTCAAATCAGCTCATGTTCTCGAATGCACTCTCTCAGCCGGTGAATGCTTGTTCATTCCAACAGCTTACTGGCATTATGTGAAATCGCTCGAACCCAGTATTTCTGTCTCATGTTGGTTTCGAGTGCAATCCTCATCCAGTGGCTAATTGCATTTGTGAATCTTTTTAGCAAGTCTTGACATTTCGACGTGTTTTCGATAGAAAACAGTTTTCAGAGACTCGTTGAAAAATTGAAGAGATAAATCGTTGATTCAATTGAAAACCGAATGAGAACCACTTCGTTCTCAAGCGAATTGAACCAAAATGTTCTAAAACTGAAATTTTTGACTTCAGAAGATAATATGTTCCGAAATTTCGTTTGCTTGCATCAAATTTCCAGTAGAACTTGATGGTAAAGCGAGTTTTGATCAGCTTTAAATAGTTCGTTTCAACAAACGTTGTTTTATTATGAAATTATCGTTGTTAATTGAACTGATGCAAAAATAAGAAAATAACAAATCGAGAAAATTGATTTCATTCCATCGGGAAGGTTAACGATTGATATTGGAATGAATTAGTTCATTGGAAGTTTGCAGTGCTCTATTAATGACTTTCGCATTGTTCGTATCGTTTTACTTGTTTAATTCGGATTGCTGAGTGAATGCAATGAATTGTTTGCCAAATGAAACTGATATCGCATGAAGTCATATTCACAATATTTGTTTCGTATGTTTACCGTGTGAGTTACTCTTTAGTGAATTGTTCTTCATGCTCAAAACGTACGCTTTTAATTGGAATATGTCTTTTGAACGCACAGTCACTGTTTTTGGAATATATTTGAAATTTTTCTTCTTGTTGGCTATTTCTCTATTCTTCAAATGTTTTTCAGATGGAGGGTGTTCCTTGTTTTGAAATATTTTTGCGATTAGGATATGCTTTTTAATATTCCAATGGTTTTGTTTGATTAAAAGTTTTTGTTGTTCTGAAGTTGAAGTGTGTGTATATCCTCGTTGTTAGAAGATTCTGATAAATTTTTGAAATATTGCCTTGAATCGTTGGGATATTCTAAAAAAATGCAGAATTACCGATTTTTTTCATCGCATGAATGAGTACGTGTTGTTTATAGACATTTGGAAGAATTTTGGACGGCTCAAATGAGTGAAAGTTTCAGTTTGGCGTATTTAAAAATCTTAGGTCAATATCGAAAAATTACCAAATTTCGGTGGGTCCCTACCGAGAAATTTCGAAGCCTGGTCGCTTCGGAATCTTAAAAAGTCGATTTGATCGGATTCCGGCCGAACCAGAATTTCGTTCAGTTGCCATCACTACTATTGATCACGCCGGCATCTGAAGAGTCGGTAAAGGTAAGAGCTGAAACTAGGTTCAGCCAACATTTATATTTAAGCATAAACAGGTAACACATCAGAATTAAAGTACATCTATCATCCGAGATACAAAAAATCGCTAATCACATGTCTCCAAAACTAAATGTTGCCCATGGACAACTAACGGGTTGAACAATGTTAAGTTAATGAACGCTTGCAGTAGTTATGTTGATGATGCTTTATGCATTGCTGAGCACATATCTGACTTTGTATTTATACGTTAAGCGTTTGAACGACAACAATTAAGAGTGTTTTGAAATGAGATTGTTGTTGTATATAGTATAGTGCTTATTGATGATAGCGCAGATGTTAGAATAAGATGAATGGAGAAGTGGGAAAGAATGAGGAAAGAAATGATGCGGCGATTTGTGCTGAGGTATAACAGGCGTTTGATATCATTGTTACTGGGCTGGTTATGAGGATGCTGCAATTGTCTGATGGTGCTCGCAGGCAACATCAATTCATTTGTTCATCCATCTTCATTATTGTCATTTCTTGGTTTATTTCCTGTTTATCACTTTACTGGAGTACACCCATATTACAGGTTAAGTTTCGTTTTATTCTTGTTCACTTACATGTTTTTTGTTCATCATAACGAAACGATCACACAAATTATTCGTCTGCTCAATCTTCCATCCATGTAATTGAACATGATGCATTATTCATCTCACAGCAGTTATTCATCAATGAGAATGACCGTTTATGCAGAGTGTAACGCACATATCATGCACATTCAAATTTAGGCTACGTATCTTTCCACATTCCATGGGTATCATCTTTTCACCTGTTTACTTGCATTGCATTAGATGTAGTTTTTGAAGCAATTTGACTGCAGGCTAGAAATAATACACCAACATAGGGGCTGATGGTCTTCTGTGATTGCGATAAGTGAAAATTTATGCATTTCAATAGTGAGACAATTTTGAGAGTCGAGCAAAAATGAAATAGCTGATTGGTGCTCGAAGACATGCAGAACAAGATAAGACACACCTGATGAAAGTGTATATTTGGAGAGGATGTTCATTTCTGCTGAGTGCACTTCCGAAAGTCGTGACGTTAAACTGAGCGTAATTGTTGCTACTTTCAAACGTGAATAGTGAGAATAGAAATGATTTTCTAAAAGAATTGTCTCCATCGATATCAACAACTGTTTTCGGCTGTAGAGTTATTATGTGTAGAGGTAGATGTACTGATATATCAGAGCAGAATATAGCCGTTCATATTGTTGAGCAGTATTGCGGCGATGATTATCAAAAAAATTTTTCCCCAACCAGTCACCTCAAATGTCAGAATCATACTTCATTTAAACAGATGTTCGTTCTGCTTAGTTTTCAAATATTTTAATATAATATTCAAATAGAATATTTAAATTTACAATAAAAGCACATTACTTTAAGCTTACCGAATAATATACAAAAATAATAAGAATTGGGCAACTATAATATAACGCAGATTTGCACAGATTCATTTCGTTTTGCTGTTATAATGCGAGTAATCAAAGGATTAAAGTGACACAATGCGTTGAGATGAAGTGTCATCATAAGAGTTTGTTTGAGTGCAGATATTGAATTGCAAAGTGGATTATGTACTTATTTAAAGTAATTAGACCGAATCTGAAATCACATGGAAGCACACTGTAAGGTAATGAATGCGTAATGCAGCGGTAATTGCAGTTAAGAGTTGGTCAACTGTATGAAAGTCGTTGGCTGTTATCGTCACTAGCGGTGAACATATTTTTTGCGTACCTCTTTCTTCGGTCACCATGTCAACTGCTATTCTCAGCCGTATTCGTCTCAACGCAGTACTCAATTGTTTATTGTATTATAAGTTTTTTCGTTTACATTATTGATTCTTTGAACGTGTTTTCGTATTCATCGAAATCATCTCATCGAGAAGTTGTTCTGTATCTTCGCATCAGCATCACACTCATATTTCTGTCGTTTATTGGATTGATTCTTTCGATTGTTCATCTTCGTAAATTAGTTTTATTTGCATGGCACTCACAACAATGTACACCTATTACACGCAGACGTCTACTACAGGTATAATTTTCTCATTGTGAAGCCAATTAAAATGCATTGGTTTTTTATAGAGCTTATTGTTGGGATCTTTTTCACTTGTAACTTTGAATTTGGCTAACAGGAGATTCATGTAGAAATAAAGGATGGTTCGAGAATTCGAATTGCTCTGCGAAATCTTACTAATTCAGTATGTGAAATTGTTATTTATGATGCACTACAGAACTTATGTATTGGAGTAGAATTTGAAAACGTCATCGTTTTAGTTCATTTTATTTCAGTGTTGCTCGGCACTCCATGCTACACTTTCTCTGTTCAGTATTTACATCTGTTCCGAGATGATATCATTAAAAACAACGTAATCTTTTCGACCTCTTCAGTTTATTTCAAATCTGTTTGACAATTTGATGAAAGTCATCATTATTTTATCTAGACCTGCTCCGGCTGATCTCATTAATGATTTTCCATCTTGAATCCAGCAGATTTATTTTGAACAGAGCGAAGTTATTTATGTGCACATTAATTAGCTGTCAAATCAGCAACAGCTGCATGTAGTTTGAATATAAATAACTAGATTGGTCAGCTTTAAAAAATGTTCAATCACGATTTTAATTGACTGATCAAGGCAAAATAGCCAACGAATGTAGATGACCAATCATAAAAATGAAAAGAATTTATCGTGAATAAATTCACTGAAGTCACCATGACTGTACAGTTGGATTGCCCAACAGTGTTCAAATAGAATGTGCAAAGTTTCAGTTATGTGCAATCCTACAACATACAGCAGTTGTGTTGTGCATTATTATCACTTATACTTGCCTTATTACAAAGCATTCTGCAAAAGAAATGGAACAGCATTGTCGTGACAACAATAACGATCATGAACATATGTCAGTTAATACAAGAGCTAGCACATGCATGGAATGCATATTATGTTTGTATTTACATCAAGTCTATTGCTGTTCATCTCGATGATGATATGATTTTTGATCAGGTAAACGATAATCCTATTTGCGATAGCACTAACGATAGGATGGTTGAAATAACAACGATGATATCGTTTTCACGGGATCAGAATGAGCAATCAAATACTAGAAAATGAAACTGAAGAAGCGAATAATGAGTGAAATGATAAATCAAGGTGATGATATTGATAACTTTGCTTATCCACACCATTCGGCTGGTATTATGTGCACTGGTCATATATGCTCTTTGTCAAGTATCATTCCAAGACGAAATGAATCAACGGATTTTATTTATCGCTAACCGTGACCAACTTATATCAATCAATCAAGTGGCACGAGCTTCTCGAATTGGTCTCTCTTTTTTTTTCATTTATCCAAATCATCACTTTGATTTTGATCGTTTCCAATTTCCAGTGGAAAAAATGACTGTTTTGTTATTATATGGTAGTTATGGCAAAAGTTTATCTTGAATGCAGTTCGTTAGTTTGCAATTGTCGCGAAAATATGTTTTTGCGACAATTGCAAACAAACGAACTGCATTGCGACAATTGTTTTTGCGATACCTAATGATTTTTGGTTGAAACAGCCAAATAAGTTTGCAAACAATAACCAGTATTCAGCCGAAGTTTATTAGGACTCAATTAATTTCAGATGACCATGAATCGTTGTGTTATCTATGTTTATCAACATTCTTATCAATTGCCTATATAATCATTGATATCGCTTATTTCTATATCCAATCTGCTCGTCGTGTATTGACGGCCAGTACTGGTATATCACTATTTTATACATTTTTTATAGCACTCTCTTTTTATATCTACCGAAAACGTCATATCGCTGTTGCACTCGTGAGTTTTATATCACTTTATTATATGAATTGTTATTATCTACTGTTTGTATTTGATTTGCCATTTTCAACTTCACTCAATTGATTTATCAATTATCCGTCTGATTTCTATCAGTTTAAGCAGAGATCAGCCCATCCTCGAAAAATGCTTGACGTCGGACTTTTATGTATTATCGTCATTTGCTAGTTTCGCAGATTTCGTACCTAACAAAACACCAAGCTGGGATCAGCATGAAGTGCTTTGAAAAGTACTGGTTTAAAATGCATAAGACCAGATGTAAAGGATAACCTTTGATGGAAGAATACTTCGATACGATGCAATAATTAATTTTTGATTGCAGAAAGTTTGCTGCGTTTTCGCAGTCGTCTTATGTAATAGTTCTTTACATACAACCTTCATATTCGTTCAAGAATTTTTCATCGGTAAAATGTCACAAATTATTTTCAACAATCAAACGAATACATTTTTATACGGTAAACGAAGATTACTTTTCTTGTTGAAAGTTGATTTAAGAATTTGTTCTCAGTTCAATTCGAATTCATAAGATACTATCCTTCCACCTCCAAATGCTGCCATACATGAACGGTCGAGGAATGAGGGGGATTGTGTTCAGTGAGTGAAAAACTAGATCGAGCCTTTTACACTTGATTCAGGCAACATTCAAAACCTAATGCTGAGTAGTGTAATGTTGCGTGGAAAAGCGAAATTCTTCCACAATTTGTTTCATCCCAATTTCGCTGAATTTTCTGGCTAGTTCCGACTGGTAACGATGGCTTTCTAAACGTCATAAAATATGTCAATTGATAAAGATGGGAGAGTTGTGACGAGACCAGGTTTTATTATCGCGTGTTACCTCTCGGATTGTCTTAAGTGATCTGCCAGCAGCTTCCAATAAGTCGTCGAAAAATTCAAGCCCAAAAGGAAAATGTTACTCAAGCAGTAGAAGATTGAAGACACTTTTTCTCAACAGCTACACTCTATCTGAGTGGTTGCTTGGGGAAAACGTTTGGTAGACTGCACTTAAATTGGATCCTCGTCCTTAAGTCTCATCAGCCGGCTACACATAACTAAGGTTGATAAAACCCAACACAAAAAATGATTTCCGTTATCCGAACGAACGCAAATCCCAAAACATTCAGAGAAAGGGATGATAGACTCTTTCAGATCATTGAAGATTTCCGCCAGTAGTTAAAGAGAAATCAATGAGTTTTCATTGCGGAGTTGAACTCCGGTCTTTTGAAGATAATTTAGCAGGTTTTTAAAACTGAACACAGCTCAGTTTATACACATTCATTATTGGAAAGTTGTTTTCCGAATGAAATCAACGTGAACTATGAGGATAGTAACAGCATAATTAAAAACGATATTTGGTAGAATGGACGATTCATGAATTTGATTAAGTGATTGATAATTAAATACACTAATTGCAGGTGCGGATGCATTTTTAGCGATATGCTCAACGATATTAGCAGTCGCATGTATACGATTCGGAACACGTACGGTGTTGAGACATCACACATTACAAACACAATTATCATCAATTAACACACCTCTCAAAATACTCAATCACCTCGCTACTGCCAATATTATCACTGTTGCCGTTGAATTTTCACTTATTATTATGGTGAGCATCATTTGTTCAGTAGGCGTAATACAAGTTCACCTCATTCAACGTCAAACATGGAATCGGCATCAGAATTTTCCAACGAATCGTCAAAATTTTCGGCGCTCTGTAATTCGACGAAAATTTCGCTTCGGCGGATCGACAATCGGCGATCCGCCGAAGCGAAATTTTTGCTCACCTACCAAAAATGTATTTGGTCGCCGAATGCCAAAACTTTCGATGACCTGTCAAATACCAAATGTAATTTCCGTGATCGGGCCAGCGAGCGACATCCCGGTATACTCTGCAATCATTGTGCATTCGGCAATCTGCTCAGTCCATATTTTCCCCGTAGCGGAGTGGTTCTTGTCGTTTATCCTATTGAGTGAACTCGTTTTGTGTGAGGCAAATGCCGTTTTCAAAGTGTGCGACTTAGTTCCACAACAACAATCATGCTAAATGAAACAAAAAATGATGCTGAATGCATTTCAGCCACCATTTTTGGATCACGCTATAGCGAGGCTATTAAATGAGATCATTTAACAAGGTCGACCTGTACAGTATACACCATTATATCTGTTGTTGTTTTGTTGCATATTAACATCAAACTAGAATCGCTGAAAATCATTCCCCAAAACAACACTAGTTTTGAAATAATCCTCATGTATGCGAACAAAATGCAAATTACACGTCAATTGGGGTCTAATTATTTTGTGTTAACGAATATTTCAAGTCCTAATGTTATTCATTGAGTCAATATGAAAATACAAAAATGAAGGATAATATGATAATGCCATTCACTGATTAAGATGAAATTCGGTTGGAAAATAAGTGATCCGGCAGTGAATTTTGGTGTTTTGGATTGGATTAGTGTGTTATCAACATGCGTTCTTCAGAAGTGGGTTTGTATGTATGAACGTTATCAAAGCTGCCTCATTATACTTGTGTTACAGGTCAATTATTTCAGTATCTTCTTTCGCGTTTTATATTATCAATATTCATTGTTCCCGCATTCGTTATTCAACAAATGATAGCGATAAGCCATCTTGTTGAGGGTCGTAACGATTTCACATATCTTTTTTTTGCTCAATATTGTTAGCGAATTCCATGCATGAAACACTCGAACATTACACATGAAAACGTTTATTTACCAGGCATTTTATCACTTATTCAAAAATTAATTAATCGAAGCTGATGAACTTAAGTGTATGAGGAGTTATTTTAGCTGGTTGTTGAATCTCTGACCACATTGTCATTTTTATCTGCTCAAACAAGCTATATTCAATTAGTGTTATCGTTGACTCGTTCACCAACAGATATCGATAAACTGAAAAGATTGCTTCCAATTGACCATCTCGTTGTTGTTCTCGTGAGTTTTTCAGCTTTTTCAAGCACACACTCCATCATTTCATTCACTTCTTTACTCCATAAAAAATGTAGCAAAAAATTATTTTCTTTTTTCACCAAGAGCTCGTTGTGTAGATCTTGAAGAGAGAGCGATTAACAGTAATTTCAGATTGATCATGGACTTCAAATATTCCAGTGGCTTATAGCGCTTTGTTCGTTGGGATTTTCGCTAATTATCGCAGATGAAATGATAACTGAACCGCAATCGTCAACACGTAACTCACACGACAATGCGATAGAAATATCTCATCCGGAGGCACACAGTATACCTAGATTAGAAAACGTGCTGTTTGAGAATGACTGTGTGCAAATTTGGGGATTGGAACGTGATAACGCATCATAAAATTACGCAATTGAGGTGTGTGTTGTATTGTACTGTGAATGGACTGATGCATCATGTTTTAAAAAAACTCTGATTGTACGTAACATTTGGTGTAATATATCAATTGTCAAATTGGATATTTATTGCAAATCCCTTGATATGATGAGTTTTGGGAGTTGCGATTTGCAGTTGCCATGACAAATATTACATTAATTTCATCCTCCCTCTTCACTTTCCAGTGATATGTATGTTTCATTTCTTTCGATTCACTGATCGTGAGAGAAGACGTTGAAAGGATTTTTTTTCATCTGTTCGTTTGAATTTTTCCTTATTCGGGAACGTGAACCAGATATTTCACATGAGATACTTACTGGGTGCAGTGCATTAAACTTATCATAACTCGTTGATTCATTCATTCGAGTGCGATTCCTTTGTTTCTCTTCATAGACAGTGATTGCTTGCACTTGCTGATAAATGTACTTTCCGTCACCAGGGAACCAAGCAAGTTGACCATGAGAAGAATTGAAATTAAATCATTAGGGAAAATTTATGATCTTTATGAGCTGTTTGACCACAAGTTGTTAGTTAAAATAAACGCGCTTAAGGAAGGCATTTACAATAATGGCTGTAATCATGCGAATTTACTGCATCAGTTCATCACGAGAGAATTCTTAAACTCTTTCAAATGTTCAGCCAAAAAACATTGATTTTCGCTTCATGAACAACCGACTGAATGAGCCGTTATTGATATACACCATGAATTTTGATCTGTTGCGTCCCATCAACACACTGACAAAGTGAATCGGACGTAATTTGAAACTGATGGAGGATTCTTATTTGAGTTATCGTATGTTTTTTTCTTAAATTACGTATTTGGTGACATATTACGTGACAACTGCAGTGTTGCATTCGATAAGCAATATTACTTGTCAATTCATTAATTAACAAATTCTGCCTTAGTCGTGAATAATATCAACAAATCGCGAATTTAGATGAATAGTGGCCTCTAGTATGATTAGATTTTTTTTCGAAACTCAGTTCTCAAGTACAGAATCTCGTCGTTGGTTGAGCTTTCGATGTGACGGTTGCTTGATGTAATTTGATGTAATTCACAATAAATGCAGTTCAATTACTCAGTCGAATTTCGGTTACAAAGTGATGATGTTCGAAGGTTTCGCGAACTGAATCATTGACGAAAGTGATCCACTTTTCTTGTCTAATTTGCTCACTGTTCGGTATACTTCGAGATGCACACTGATTAAATGTAAGAGAATTACTAAGTACACTTTACATTTGGCTTATGTGATTGTAAAATATTTTGAAAAACTCTTCACAGGGAATTTTGATGATGACTTATTGTTAGTGCACCACTGATCAAATCTTTTATATTCAAGTATTATCGTCCCCAATAATAATAATAATAATAATAATAATAATAATAATAAATTGTTTTCTTATTGCTTGACGAAATGCACCATCAAAAGTAATATTATGGATGCAGTAACGTAACATCATCCTGATCTCTTTTGAACGCAATCTCAGTTTCCTGATAGAGTTCATGAATGATACGCATATGAATGTTCAAAAACTCGTTGCTCATCGCTGAATTAAGAGCACAACCTAATCACAATCAATATAGAACAACACGCAGTCACGTTTTACTGCTCTGTTAGGTGTTCAGTGATTACTGGTTGCTTGATGATGATGTTGTTGTGTCATCTGGAAACGCGTCTTATATTGTCCAAAATCCAAAGCTATTCCAGAATTTCACAACATTCTGATACGACCAACTACACACATATTCTAAGCAAATTTTAAGTTGATTTTCGTATAACAGCTATTATATTCACCAGGAGCCTTTCATTTCTACTATTACCATCACCAGAAACGTACGTTCTTCGTTCATAATGTCACTTTCTTTATCCATCTAGCGATATTAGCACAGGAAATCATTTGTTTCTGTAAAACTTAATCTAGGCACACCATCGATTTAGCGTTCACAGAGGTATCAGAGTCACTTTTCCGTTCTGCGCAATCATCACTAGGGAGAGATGCTTGAAGCACGTCCGGCAACGATTATTTAAAGGAACAAACGTCCAATGATCACTCAGAGTAACCGTTGAAAGCAAGCGATACCTGTGAAACGTTAATCATTCCGAATCAGTTATTTTATGTTTATGTGTTTATAAACAGCAGGTTTTTAAGCGATTCATCGAACTGATGATTTGTCTTGAATTAGGAAGACAAATCTTCAGTGGGTAAAACGCACTGAATTTAAGTGTACTGCATGCAGCATTATTGTGGATGCAATACGCTTAATATATTACTCTGTTCTATCGCTGTCACTTCACAATTCTTCAATCCAGTATTTAAAATAAACTATTCTCCTTTTGAGCATGCTGAAGGCTTTTTCGACCACAGTTCGAAACTGTTTTGCAAGAGTGAAAGGCAATTTCGATGGAATTCTGCAAAGATTTATTTATTCATTTATTTATTTGCATTCAATTTCGGTAAGCTTCTGCCTTGATAAAATTCAGTGGTTCATCTTAAAACATATAAATCACAGAAGATGATAAATCATGGATCATGGGTCGCAGAGCACAAATCACTTGTGGTTGATAAAAGCTTGTCATAACTTGTCATGAATCTCAAACATAAGGCAGTATTACTGAGTTTTACGATGTGCTAACAACGCAGACACTATGACGACAGCAACTGTCATCGTATTAGAACGACAACGTTAAATGCCATTAAGCACTGCAGTTGCTCGGAACGTTGTGGTCTTCTCATTACATTCTGCTTTATTCTTATCGCACGTCTATAAAGTTCGTCGCCAATGAACAATGATTTATTCTTTCTAGTAGATTATTCAAGTATTCCTCGTTGAAGCTAATTTTTAAATTTATAAAATTTATGGATCTGAATCAGTTATAACAATGTGCTATCGAATTGTTTAGAACAAAAGTTTCGCTACATGAATGCATGGATCAGGGTCTGATTCTACTCATAAATTTTTCACGCTTGTCTTCTTCTCATCACCGCGATGCGTCAAATCT
Organism: Anisakis pegreffii; assembly: GCA_035041965.1. Taxonomy (NCBI): domain Eukaryota; kingdom Metazoa; phylum Nematoda; class Chromadorea; order Rhabditida; family Anisakidae; genus Anisakis; species Anisakis pegreffii. The sequence continues at coordinate 24,608 of JAPYMA010001370.1, read as the reverse complement.
GATCACTCATTGTCGTTTGACAGTGAATCCTAATTCAGTTGAAAACAGTTCGCGATTTTCAGTAGGTTCCTTGACCTAAAGGAATTTGATTTGCATTCGGTTCATCCACTGCGTTGTCGTCTCTTAATGGGTACTGGAAAATGCTTAACGCAGCCCTTAGAGATTTGTTGCTACATAGCCGGAAGGATACACTTTTCTTGTAGTTTTTCATCAGTTTCATTCAGCTTGTATATGTGTTGGTTCAAATTGACAGCTCCTATTCGGTTTAAAGTATTAGCTGTTAAAATCGTCATCATAGCTGTAATCTGAATCATCCTTGATCTAGTTCTGTCGTTTGAGTCAACTCTAGAGTTTGTAAAATCCCGACTTTTTTTCAATCCCGGGATTGGGATTTAATTCTGCGATCGATTTGTGATCCTGGGATAATCCCGAGATCACACAATTTTTGTAATATCGATGGGGGACATGTTCAAACACATTTTTTTCGAACCAATATGTTCATTATTAATCAGGAAGAAATTAATTCAAAAAATTATTGAACAAATTCGAGAAACCTGCGGAACCACGCACGTTTTCGTTCTTAACAAAGCGGCACTTTCTTGTTTTCTTGAATATAATAATATATGTGTTTATATTAAAGTCTACCAAAAGAAAACGCAAAAAGTACGCGATCAGAATTGTTCTTCCTTTGCCTCTTTACAGGTTTCTACCGAGAGTTGCATTAGATATTATGAAACGTATTTAGCCACTGCGATAAACCTAACCGCAGAACAGAGAAGGGAAATTTGAAAGTGAAAATCAAATTAAGGGACGATGAACTTGGCCTGATAGTCAATGATAGGGAGGCGAATGAGAAAATTGAAAGCGAGAAGGACAGAATTGAGATTGGACGTAGTAATTCAGGAGAAACAAGAATTATCCAAACATCTTCTAACAACACGTAATTAAAATTGTTTTTAATGAAATCTCAATTGAAGTTGAAATCGAATCGGTCGGATCCCAGCCGAAACAAGACTTCGTTCAGTTGACACTACTATCTAGGATTCCAATAGCAGAAAAAAACATTGCAATTTATGATAAACAATTTTGACTATGAGTGGAGTTAGTTCGAATGATTTCGAACGAAATCAAAAACTGAAAGAAGAAAAAAAGACGTGCAATTAAATGAAACTTCTGCTTTTTGCAACACGAAAATCTCAAAGTTAAATAGCTCTCCTATTCGTTGACTTGCAAAAACTCAGAATTAATTATTGTGGCTTCGTAGTGAAATCTCATTGCTTCAGTTCAACTCAAAAATTTCATGGTCTTATCTGTTCGTTTTGATGGTTCCTACAACATATATATATATAACATTTGAAAAAATTCTTAATTTGAAGAAAATACCGAATGCAACAACGAACATGTTCGATGCCCTAACAACGGAAGCTTTGTAAGTGATCAGAAATCATCGGAAATTCAGCTAATGAAGTGGTCCATCATTATTGCGTGCAGTTTTCTATTCTCATCATGCTAGTACTGTTTCATTGGAATGAATGAAACACATACGAAACTAGGATATAGAGCATACATTGATGATTAATTATGTAACGCATGAACACGGAATTGATACTGGGTCCGTAGAAATTATTATTCTCTTTCATCGTTGGCCATATTCGTACTATTCGATCGTCACGGTAGAGCATCTCTCGCTGTTACAACTTAACAATATGGAATCGTTCACAGACTTATATGAACTGATTACTGATGTCAAATTGATTGGCACTACCCTATTGGATCACTCATTGATTCAATTTACTCAGGATCAGGAAAACAGTTTATTGAATTTCTTTACCGATTTTCACCAGAAGATTCATCACTCCTGTTCTTGCTTCAGCAAGATAATGAATATTTCAATATTTGATCGGTTTCATTACTTTTCATAGATGGAATTCAATAATTATGTTGCTTACTGAAGGGAATAAGTTTTCCAACAATCAGTAAGGAACCACTGATTTGGATCACTAATTGCATGGTGCATCAAAAATAACCGCTCAGGAAGTGCGAACCGAAAACTGAAGAGATCTCTCACGAATGCTTTCGAAAAATTTTGATCAGAAAATTTTAATTCGACCATGAGCAATTTTACTCATGACAGAAGGTTTTTTTATGCGGGCTCTGTTAGTGTTGTTAAGAGCGATTTTGTGCTTCAAAGTTTCAGTTTCATAAACTTGATGAAATTGCTGAGTAGTTTTATTTTGTGGTGTTGATAACATTGTATTTATGGTGGTTCTGTACTGCACAGTATCAAGAAAAATTGGCGTTCTCTACAAAGCAGAATCTGCCGAGTGTTGACTGAATCCATTTTTGTGGATTTTTTCATTATACGTGTCATTGCTTAGTTAGTTGATAGAAATGAACGAAATTAGCGGTACAATGGAACTGTTATTCGACATACTCGAACTTTGTTTTCAGAGTACCTTAACGCAATCAATACAGCGCTGCGCAATGCTCCGTTACTCTTTATTCATTTTTCTTCTGATCCTAATCTATACCAGTTCTCCGGCAGCATCTGTTGCACTCAGGTTCCTACATCTAGTGTGAATATTTCATTACCAGAGAAATCCTCTTATTCTAATAGAATCAGTAAATATCAGCAAACATTCCCATGAACAACTTCTCATGTACTATCCAATATTCAAATCATTTTTTATACTGTTCTAAGAATAAGTGCTACTAATGTATGAATTGGATATATGAAGAACAGATCATGAATTACATTCGTTTTCTGAATATAAACGGAAGCCAAAGTGCGTGGTATTTCGAAGTTCGAATGCAGAATTTGAAAAGAAAAACAAGAAGAAAGTAGCAGTGAATGATTTCTGAGTTGTGATTACTACTAGCTGCTGAAGAACGAAAAATAAACAGAGCTAATGAAACAATAAAATTGTTTCGCATTTCAGATGGACTGAATATAATCATAATCAAACTCCTATTCTTTCATTAGGTTGGTTAATGAATTGATTACATCTTCTTAAAACGCACGTTCAGTAGCCATCTAATTCATAATTAAAAATATCACATTTGGTTGTATTTTATCATGCAAACAATCAAGATATACTGTCTGCGAATACGTTGCTGATTTTGAAGGAACCCCAGTTGAGCTGTTATCATCAGATACCCGAGAAAATAACGCGTTATTCAATCGTCTGATGAGAACGTTTTCAAATAAAAACAAACGGTCGTTGGAGGAATGGAACGATCCACGGTCAGTGCATCATTTGGATTAATGTATTCTGTAGGTATACTTCAACTAACACATCACTAAAATCTATTTCTCTGATCTTTTGTCTGATCTTACTGAACAAATATCAATGCATCAACTCTGGAAGATTCTCACCAAATGTCAATGGAATAAATTAATAATTTGAGATCCAACTGATTTCAGATTTTTCTCTTCAGCATTCGGTAAGCATAGCGAAAGCGTGATGGAGTTGGACGATCCAAGGTGACCATTTTTCCACATTTATTTTGTACCTTAAGTGAATGAAGTCGAACGTTCACTGTATGATGAATATGCAAAACGCGTTAGAATCACATGAGCAAGGTTTCGAGTGATGTGAAAAAAAACTGATGTGAACATTTTTTAAATGAACTGAGTGTTCGTTATAACGAAATGATCTTCACAGAATGTTATATTAGGCGGAAGAATATCGTCGGAATCTGGAATGAAGTTAGGTGTGAACTAGTAGCGATCATCTTTAGCAAGATGAAATCCGTTCGAGATTGAGAACTCATGGTCGATTCAAACTCAATTTATTCGAAGAGAATGGAGGCTGAGTTATTATTCTCAGTCATTCGGCCATTTTTCTGGTTCTGCACACTAACTCAGTTCATTTTGAAGAAAAATGATCGCAGAAGTTTTTTTTTGCGTTTGGCATGATTCATTCGATGATTTTTGCACTAATCAATTCGGGTAATTGGTAAATGAAGAGGAGTTATTTTTGTTAAGTGAGGTTTGATACTTTAATGTTTTTCTCATTAGCATCCGCTGAAGGATGAGAAAGAAACTCCGACATGATAAGTGATGTTTCTGTTCCAGTAAATTCAAACGGCAGAATAGACCAAATTTTGACTCGAACACTCTTCGTGAAGCATTGCAGTGATTATGAGTTATGTTACCATTGTGGTGTTAATGTTATCATCACTAGTATTACTGTCAACATTTTTATTATTACTACCAATATCAATACTCTTGTGTTATCAACAATAATAATTATAACTCTATTCATAATAATAATTCCATTCATAATAATAATGCTAATAATCATAACAATAATAATAATAATAACAAATAATAATAATAATAATACATTATCATTATTATTATGATCGGCAATAACAATAACAATAATAATAGTAGTACTGATACCAATAACAATAGCAGCAGTAGCAAAAGTTATTACACGATAGGAATAGAAATAGTAATAACAGCAATAATAATACAACCGTGGTAATCCAAGTCATAATCGCTCCCGTGCTTCATAGAAAAAAATTCAAAGAACAGTCAAAATTTGTTCAGTTCTGTCCTGTTTTTCCTTGCAACTATTTGGTTCTGTCCTGTTCTGCACATCCACTTCTTGGAACTGTCAGGATCCATTCCTGGGAACAGAACAGGAACAGAACACTGGAAAACCAAAACACAGAAATAAAACGTTCTGTATTCAACAACAGGCCATTCTACAATGCCAACAAAATCCTCGGAAATGCAATGTTAGATTGAACAATTACGATCGTAAGGCAATCGATTATTCACTGTACTTTTGAATCTCAGTCAGAGTTGTCACATATGCGAACAAGTATTAGTTTGAGAGCATAGCGTGTATTTGGCAATTGCCATGACAAGTGCGAAAGGCCGGGATAATTTGGTACTGATCGTGAGATGGGAGGGAGTACGTAGGTAGAGACTTGAGCGATGATGTTCGAAGATGCGGAGAGCATGGAGGGTTTGTATGTGATTCCACTCCGCTCCAAAACTTTTTTGAATTAAGATTCGGTTGTTAGAGAATTTAGAAAGCAGTGCAAAAATAATGTGCAATAATTGAACAGGTATAAAACAATGAATAATTTAAAGTAATATGTATGTGATAAAATATAATTAAAAATATACAACTTGATGATATTCAGGTTTTTATCGATGTCGTATGGCAAACGTACCGTACTGCTACCTGTGAAACGATACGACGCAGAGTTCGATGATCCACGGTATTTTGTAGGAAGCATTTTATTATTTCGAACATTTTTTGGATACAAAATGCTGCAAAACTCATAAACTATTTATAAGAACGAAAGCGTTCATTAGTGTGAATTTTTGTGACGCTTGTACATAAAAGGAATGAAGGGACTGAATTCAAATTGTTGACTTTTAGGAGACAATTTCACCTCGTCATTTTGTTAGATTCGTTCAGTTCCAGCAGATAACAAATGAAAAGCTCATTGCAGATTTCTTTCGTCGGCGTTCGGAAGGAAATAGAATAAGAACGTCATCAAGATGAAATTATGCAATGGTGAGCTAGACATCATCAGCAGTCCTATGTGATACCTTTTATGAAACATCTTTCACATATGATTATCGCATAGCGTACAGTGGTATATTGTGGGAATGGGGGAAATTCAGTGAATTCTTTGTACTTTTTCTTGTGATTCAAGGAAAGTTCCCTAAAAACCAAACAAAGCATTTACTTTCAAAATTGTACAGATGATTTCGAGCGAACTGCCCAAATGCTGTGGTATATCTTCGGCCACCTATAGATTGTACCGCAATTAATCACTATCGATTATGAGACAGACTGACAACGCTCACAGAACCGATGAAGCAACAGAAAAGTTTCCATCCATTCTTACCACATTTCAGTTACCATGTTTTTAACTACCGCTTTCGTATATTGTGAACGTCGAATAAAATTCCATTAGTGTTGTATCGATTTTATCAATTTAGCATTCATTACGTTGATGATTGCCTCACGCAAAACTCGAACTCAAAAGGAAGTACAGAAGTAGCAATAAACAATCCGAAACTCCAAATGCAGATACACAGGTATTATGAAGGAATGGATGGAAATTATTCATGAGAAATTAATGGAACCTGGCAAATTGATTCATTCTGAGATATTTCTTAACAAAACTGCACATCGTTCGAGAATGTTTTTAACATGACACAACAAAATACGCAGACTCTGAGATGGAATTGCACTCTAAACTTAAATAACACCATTGCCAACCATAAAAACTCTCTGAGCTACTAATCAGAATTCAAAGCTGGGAGAAGTTCAACGCTAATTGCATTTGAGCGAAACAAACAACTATGTGGATTGTTTAAGCACACTGATCTTTATAGATTTTAAAAAATGGATGAAATGTTTAAAATTATAACAATGCAACAAAATGGTGAATAATAAAAACGGATTTTTTGAAGAGGGGTTTTTTATTTTCTTAACGTAGCTCACTTGCTCGACAGCGCTGATTTGTGCACACTATATCTTTATTGATCAATATGTACATTAGCTTGCAATTAGTAGTATCGAGGTCACCATCTTCAAACAATCAGTCTGAAGTTTGCCCAGAAAACTGGTCGTTTTTTTCACACCATCGAATTCCACGGATTCTCTGGTTTCAAAAACACGGATATATTGTCAGTTGATTTTTCTATGTACTTATCCCGAGAGATGCAACTCATTTTCTGATGATATGTCAAGCTTCTTAAGCCATTCTATAATATCGCCAAACTCTGCACATTTGATCACTTTAACATGATCAGTGATTCAGTTCTACAAGAATATTACGAGCATAATTTTCAATCTACCCGTATATGGTGTCAGATTTGGCTTACTATTAGTTAAAGAGATATTACCAACTTCCTGATGATATGTCAATCAACTTGAACCATTGTATAATGCTGCCAAACTCTGCACATTTGATCATCCTAGCATGATCAGTACGTTCCTGTAGGAATATTACTGAATCACTTTCAAACTACCCCTACTCTCAAGTTTGCTCAGCAACATCATGATTTCTTGCTACCTTTGGATTTGGCAGGTTCTCAGCATTCGGAATATTATATATTTCGTCGACGAATTTTGCTTAGTTCAAGAAAAAAATCTCTTTCCCATTGACAGCGAAGCTTCAGTGCTGTAGAATGGAACTGGTTTGAACGCTCGATAACGTTAAACACATATTTGGGCACCCGCTAGTATATCCTGATGAATAGATCATGATTTTGTTGGTGACGTTGGTGGTAATTTGTACGAATTGCACGATGCATTGATCATCAGATTGAACCAATAACTGGGATCAATACTGAATCAATCAATATTGAATCAGTTGAGTCAATTTTTTATAAGGCTTAGGCTTAGGCTTAGCTGATCACACATAATGACATACTCAACGACAGTTACTGCATCTATTTCAAAAATGTTCAGTTTTAGATTTCAATTGTGAACAACAGCTGCATAGTTTACACTCCTGGGGTTTTTGCGGATTTTTTATCCTCGACTGGTGAGTTGAATATTCGGATAAGTTGCAATGCTTGAACGTACATGTGATATTACGATAAGATAATGCGCATAAATAATAGGAGTAAATTCAATTCGTTGATACATAATTTTCGTACTATTATAATTGCAGAGGAAGCGCCATACTCCAGATAACGATGGAATATTATGGGTATTACTGACGATGCTTAAAAAAGTGAATAAAACCCGACATCGATCTCACAAATGCATCATGCCAAGTCTGTTCAATGAATTTTGATGCAGATCATGTAACCGATACCGAATATAAAAAATACCAAATGGAACCGAGCGATTACAACAGGGCTATTGAAAGCCATTAGTACCATACCTCGATATGTACATATGATGGCGAAATATTAACAAATATCAAGCGAATTAATCGACCAAAATCAACTGATTTCTGTTCTGTAACTCCACTGCTAGTCGTTGTCATTGTGATGACTACTGCTTGCCAGATGAATAATTGCAACGGTGTATTTATCAGCGGCTACAGTCTATTTTTTGCTCAAATTTGACTATATTTGTCGTTGCAGATGAATCGTTCACGAAGAGCGCACAAGGTGATTTATAGAGAACACTGTTTTTAACCTCAAGCAATGCATGAACCTTCGAAGCGAATCCCATTCATCTGCAAGGAATGATGATGGAGCAATTATCACTCCGATTGTTAAAAATCTTTTTAGTCATTATTTTGATGGTTTCGAAAATAATTATTTTTTTTGGTAAGGATATGTGAATTGAAATTATCAACAGCCAACAGGAAATGTTATAATGAATGTACGCGTCAAAACGGACGACGACAGCTCACAAAGACGGATCTGCTGTTCTCGTTGCATCCTGAAACGTTTTTACTTGTTAACGAAGCGACATGTTCGTAGACGATCAAGTAAACTGCACTGGCTTAAGGTCATTGAAAATAATTCCTTTGAGAGGGTGACTACTAGATGTATGTTCAAAAGGAACTCATATATTGTGAATCTATCATTGCCTCTATGCGATACGAAGTGCCATCAGGGTATGACTAACGTTTAACGAGCCATGATGCATCTATCTCCCTTCAACTATCCATCTGTCCATTTCATCCGCTCACCCAATCATCCATTCAACAGTTGTCTAATGCGCCCTAAAAATCTTATTCTTTAGCTTTCGTTCTTGACACCCGCTCGTTTGTGTTGATTCATTCGCTTTTCTCTTCCTCGATATTTCGGTTTATTCGAATAACGCAAATTTATTCCCATCTCATACCTCTCAAAAACGATATTTCTCAACTTTTACTTCTTCACTACTGTTCCCCATCATTTTTGCAATATATACTTTCAACACTATGACCTATGAAGCTAACTGCAAGGCTATTAAAAGCGGAAATTCATAAAGTAACAAACTGCTTTGAAGCAGGCTGGATGTAGAGCAAAATACCGCCAGATTGATGTTTATTTGTTGTTCATCCTTTTTGTTTTCACAATGATTTGCTATCAGAACGTCAAGTTCACGAATGTAATGACCATTTTCTTATCCATTTCGCATTACACACATTAAACATATACATTATTAACTCTGATTAGTACTACCACCAGTAAAATGATGGCTTTTATCTTACTGTTAGTGAAATGTTTTCTGGGATGACCGATGAATCTCGTGAACGCATTTGAAAATGAAATAGTCGCGTCAGAATTTGGAAGATGCTGAAATACCTTTATCGCATACAGTGCATATGATTTATGACACTGTTGTAAATAATCGGACATTCTATTTGCAATTGTTCAAGCAGATTGCATCTGCTTAGGGTATGTTCGATAGCAGTTTTCACATCTCTGCCCATTATCTTACTGAATTCATTTTAAGCACATTCTCTTTCTCTGAACAATTATGACCTTTGATGCCGTTTTCAAAACATTACAACTTATTGAATTTATTGAATTCATATATCTTATCAAAACATTATATCTTATTTGCAAAAATTTTGAGAATTTATTAATTTTGTAACGTCTATATCACTTCATCCATATATCATCATTTACTGTTTATCTTGCCTTTAATCTTAGTGACATTATCATTCAGATCGTTGTTGTGTTACGTTACTGACGATATAAGCTTTGTATTCATATTCACAAATATTGTGTGCTCTGTACGGGTGTAGGGCCTGTGTTCTTTGTACCGCCGTAAAGCAATTATATTTTAAGAAGTTCTCATGTTCAACATACTAAATTCTCTCCAATTACTCCCCATGTGTTCGACACCTGTTTCGGTTGAAATCACCTTTATTCATAGTCTCCTAGCTTACTCCGCGTTGAAGCCACCCTAATCCGATTGTCTCTGACACTAATAACGTCGCCGCATGAAGTGTGCTGGTTTCGACTCGTCGAACTTCGCGAATTTATTTCCTCATCTCCGAAGACTTAACCCATTTTCTTTGACATCATAAGTATTTTGCTGCTTTGGTTTTAACAAAGTTGACCACAATTATTCCACCTGATGAATTGCTTTTCAAAAACACTGCCAATGCTTTTTTTGCGAACAAATTCACTTGCACGCGATATGTGGAAATTTTTCAAATTCCGAAATCTCTAAGAAGCAAGTATGTCTGTGCTTTTTTGTTTGTGAACGTACACTTACCCTGGTTTTCAACGTTTTGCCTATCGCCGCTATCGTTATTCGTCATGCTTCAACACACGAATCTGTCGGGTTTTAATTCGGCAACTACTGTGTACCAGTGCAACAACTGCCCTCATTAAGCACTGCGCTGATCAGCAAACCAGAAGAAATCTGATCAAAAAAATGAACACGCGATTGTTAAGAAGTTCAGTAGGCTGACTTCAAATGTCTGTTTCGGTTATTTTTTGCAGTTATGGACATAGTGCCAATATTCATTAGGATCTGTCGATAAAATATCTCCCGACTGTTTGTTCATTCATCTTCGCACAAACATCACAATTATAATTCTCAATTCTTTCGGGTTTACTTGCGCATAAGCCCCAGCCAAAGCCTAATCCTAAGTTTCAGCTAACACTCAAGTCACATGATGCGACAGCATTCAACGAGCTTCGACAATTGATTCTTATATGGGGATGAAGTGCTGAGAAAAGTTGATAAAAACCATGCTTACGATAGAAACCACTGTTAATATAAAATAGTTTATTTCAGTATAGTTGGTGTTTTATTGGTGTTTCATTGATTAAAGAGTCTTTAATGAAAATAAAAAGTTGTCAATAATTGAAATAGGTGCATTGTTCAGTTAACTTTATTCATTAGGGAACAAACGCGTCGTCCAGTTGCACAATTATAATACTAATCTAATGAACGAGGAGAACAAATGTTGCTTTAAGAAATTAAACGACCGTTTCATGTTTTGATCTTTATATTCGTAATACTCAACCTTTCATAACTAATTGAATATTTAAATTTAAACAACGAATGGTGAATCGTTACGCTTAGGCGAGGCTCGAACGTAGGTTGAACTAACGATAATGCTACAACCGGCCACAAGACAGGCTGTAACCAATTGCAATCGTGCAACTAATTTAAAGTCGACATATTAATTCATTCGTTTATCAGTTGAATCAATTAACTCTTTGCTTGGACCGACAGGCTGCTACATTTCTAAAACTGAATGGAAGGAGCACAGCCACTACAACAAAACGTTGTTTTTTGTTTCGTAGATGCTGATAAATTTTTGCTTATAATCTGATCTCTACGAGCGATTCAAAACTGAATGGCTCAAATTCTTTTTTTTTTGCTTCATAACATTCAATCATACGGATAAAGTCAGTAAAATATTTTACGAAAGGGTGTTTTCTGTTTAGTGCAAATATCTTCTTTTTTTCTGTCGTTTTCTCCTCCTCCTTACGGTTTCCACTCGAAGAGCCTCACTCAACAGAGGAAAAGGTGCACCATGAATATGACTGCATTCCGGAATCCTGACTTTTTAATCTGGATCTCGGTCCCGGATTTATGCTCTGATCTCATTCCCCGAAGAATCTCAGGTTTCGGGACCCAATAGAGCACAGCATTTTACACAAGTTTTGCAATATACTCATGTTGAATTACACATCGATCATTGCAGCTTCATTCATATGCAGTAATATTTGTTAGTAACCATCCAAGCGACGATAGATCATTGCATAAGAGCGCTCTCCTTCTTCATAAAGCGGTGAACGAAATTAAGTCACCACTGTTGCTTCACTTCCGTCATCAACATTCCATTCGTGATTGTTTCTTAATCCCAGGTTTGAAAAATGGTCGAGATTTTGCAACTAATGGGTTGGTGCATAAGTTCGTGCGCTTTTATTCAATTATTCCGAACAAGGTCCATGTTTCCGAGGGTTTTCATTGTCTTCCTAGGGTGGACGTCTGGTTTCGTGGATTCTGATGACTTGATGATTTGACGGATGAGAACATCCTGATGATTTCGTTTTACACATTTCTCTTGTGGTTTGACTCGTTGAGTCCTGACTGAATGCAAAAAGTAGCACTTGTCGAAAATGCAATTTTTCGTCCACCTGACACTTCATTTCGTCACGTTGAAAATCCCAAAGAAACGAAACTGCAGTAGACCGTCTAAGATAGTTGCAAAGAGCAGAAAACACGCTATCGATTGGTGTATGACTTTCGTAAATGCTTTCGTTACAAACTCTCCGGAAACGTGGACTTTTATTGGAATAATTGAATTTGAATAAAAGCGCACGAACGTATGCACCAACCCAATACTACATATGATGTTTGTGACGAAAGCATTTACGAAGAGACGAGCTGCAGATGCTGTATACTCGATCTCGGAAATTTTTTTACTCATTGTATAAAACTGATTATGTTTCCTGTAAAAGTACCGCCTATTCATGAGGATATGATTAACTTGATTATTATTCGCAATTAATTCGAAAATATTACGAGTTCAATATGATTCAATGCAGTTAACTTCGTCCTGTCGTTTTTAAAGTTGAATATATTCCTAATCGTTTGAATCATCGATAGAATATGAGAAATTTTTTCAAATTTCTATTTCAGTTGAACCTGTTCACCGTTGATTGCACCTAGACATCATGAATACGTTGACTATGTTCCTAATTCTTTCGGCTGAGTTAATCATAAATTGTTACTGTGCATGGCCTGATCCTTATGCAAAGACCAGCGGTGAAATATGGCCATTACCGCAACAAATTGAACGAAACGAACGCTTTTGGTCAGTTGATGCAAGGAATTTCATCATTCAGTCATCAATGAAATGTGATATCATTGATGAAGCGATTAAAAGATACACAACTCGCCTGATGAAGATGCAATCAAACTATAAGACGAGCTATATTCCTGATCAGGTTATCCATATCTTATTCGCTTACTCATTATGCAGTTCAATGATTACCGTGTTCTCAAATAGTAAGAGAACTGCAGATGCGAATTCGAAAATAACATCGATCAGTGTTTTTTTTTCAGTTTTTATTGAACTCTTACATTGCCTAGTTGTCCATTTCATGACTTCAATTTGGGCCTTCAATGTATTCTAGAAGTATGAGTTCAAATCCGTGGGCGTGAACAAAGTTTCATTATCAACAAGAGACACCTACCGTCCTCGACCAAAAAGAGCGAGAGACATAATTTCCTGAGATTCATGTTGAGAGTGAGTTCCATCTGGAGCGGAAGACTTGCTAAGAGTTGTGCTCACTTGAGGAACTATAATACAACTTATATTTCGAAAAGAACGCACCTCGATTGTTTATTTCCTTTAAATTTTTCTCGCCCTCTCACCGAACGCCGGGTCGCATAAGCCCTTCAGTTTTCCGCTCGTCCTCTTCATCGCCGCCAAGTTATTCATGCACCGCATAAGTAAGTTATTGATCCCCGTCGGATTTCATCACTCCTCCCGAAAAGTTGGAGAATATATTCGAGAATAGAGAATATATTCAAGGTAATTTTAAGGTAAATGTTCTCAAATCGATTTCCTCATTTATAGGATCAGTTGAACAAACTGGAAATTATCGTTGAAGGAACATGTCCAAAGTGTGCGCCTCAACTCGGAATGGATGAAAGTTATAAACTTAATATAACAAGCAGTGACGTTTTCCTTAAATGTGCTGAGGTGAGCAAAATTTTTGGAACAGCTCGGATTGTTCCTGAAAATAAGCATCTTTTACAGCAAGCATCGTTGATTTTCGGAGCGTGATTCTCGTTATAGAGGAACTTCTTCGTAAGCAAAACTGATTTGGGTTAAAAATTCGAGTGCCATAGATGCGATATCGAATATCTTTCTAGGTATGGGGTGCACTTCGTGGTCTTGAGTCGTTCATCCAATTGATCTATTTTAATGCTTCACAAGGACTGATGATACAAACTGCTATCATTAAAGATTTTCCACGGTTTCCTCATCGTGGTGTACTTCTTGACACATCCAGGTGAATTTAGAAAGTTTCAATTTGAATTCAGTCACAAAAAGAAGTAACAAAAGAGCGCGACTTTTGGGACTGGGAGTATAATTCAGCTATTCAATTAAGGTGTAATTTAGTTATTCAATTAACTAAAGTTAACAAATAAGTTTGAGATGAAAAATTTGCCAAAATATAAGAGGGAAGTGATAAGTTTGGATGGAACAGCCAGCGGAAATATGATAAAGTGTGTGGTATATTGGTGGAATGATCGAGATGACGAACAACTCATTTAAGACATTTTCTATCGACGAATGCACTAAAAGCAAATATCGAGTTGATGTCGCAAAACAAATTAAATGTTTTCCACTGGCACATTGTTGACAATGAGGCATTTCCATACGCATCAGAAGTGTTACCGTCATTGTCGAATGGTGCTTACACTCCCAAACATAAATACTCATTACAACAAATCAAGGTTTCTTTTCAGCTTCACCAAAATCTAAGTAAGTAAAAAAAAGCATCTTTAAGCAGTTGTTACTGGTCAAATAGCTAAATGCAGAGGAATAATTTGTTGTGCTGAATGCATTGATGATATCCGAATATTTCAAAGATCCGCAAGTTACGTCTGATAGAGACGAGTGGATTTTTTCTCCCTGACTTCTTAGGATCAATCGAAATTTTAAAATGAATTGAACTCTCATATCCACAATTATTCATTCGCACCGGATTTGATTCACTGATTTGGCCTCCCGAATGAAACTCTGCTGGGATGATCATCTATTAGCGATTGTTAACAAGAGAGAAACTGAATATAAATTTATTTCTGAATCGTCATCGTTATGTATTGTCCTCTAATCATTGCCTTCTTAGGTTTGATTTGATTCTGATTGTAAACATTGTTGACCAAACATCTCTTGACTTATTAATTCTATATTTTCAAGGATTTAATTGCGTATGCACGTTTGCGAGGTATTCGTGTTGTGGTGGAATTTGATACACCTGGTCATATGGCATCATGGGGCAAGGGCATACCTGATTTATTAGCGAAATGCTTTGATTCGAAAGGTAAGGAAATATCTGATCGGAGTCTATTCGATCCAACAGTCGACGAGAATTGGGACGTTATCCTAGCCCTTTTTGAGGTAGGTATATTTGACTCGCTTGAGATAAAGTAATTTCGGACGATTCAGACGAATCGAATAAAATGAATATTGAAAGTTGAGAATGTTACTGCATAAATGTTAATAGTAGAATGCAAACTGTGACGGCGATAATATGAAACCTAATATGATAACAATAATTGCAAGCATTTTATACTGCAATACTATTATTCAGTTAGGTGCTTTTTTTCACGACCGTTCGTCACTCCAACAATTTAATGTTCGGAAGCGACTCCATGCTCAGGAGAAGCCCTCTGACGGTTTTTAATGATTCATCTCACCTGTGAGTGAGGGAGGTTCTCTGAGAACGAGGGACCCCGCGATTTGTCGCAATGATTTATGCCCCTGCGGGAATTTTTGCTCGGAGGAAGATTCGGGTGGGATGACTGGTCCAAATTCCGAACACCAAAACAGTTGTTACTTGCAATCAGGATGTTCGTTGAATCTATTGTGCATGTTCAACTTTCAAGTGAACTATATGTTGCTATTAGATCATCGTTGAAACTATCAACAATTTTTCATATTAACACCAATATTATGTTCCGGTTTCATTGTCTGTGTATAAAAACCATCAAATCTATTACATCTACTATAAACAACACTAGAAGGAATTGCGAATATTATCATGTTTATTAATCGTAAGTATCTTTCCATGCTAGGAAGTCTTCCAAATATTTCCTGACAACAGTATTCATCTTGGTGGTGATGAGGCTCAGTTCTGGATTCCACAATGTTGGGGACACAATCCAAATGTCACAAAATTTATGTCGGTAAGTCATTAGAGAATTATAAATCGTTGCGTCTTTATAGTTTGCCTTTCAAAAGTTATTTTTCACCTTCCATACAATGTTTATTTTTTGGGTTTTCAAAATGTTCAAATCAGATATAAAACGTTATTTTTTCAACTGAGAATTCATTTCACACCGGATTGAGATGAAAATACTGAAAGATGTCAATATTTATTCATCGTTGACGTTTCGGCTCCTTAAGCCATCCCTGATGTTTCGGATCTGAATATTTGGCTCTTAGCGGTATTGCAAACAAAATTATATACTTCAGGAATATATACTAGTTACTTCAACCGAAACATAGTTTTATTGCTAAGTATTGAAACATGCATAAAAGTAAAAACTACTGTTACATCGCATTAAAATGTATAAAGTTATGATGAAAGTATCATACTCGTGAGAATCAAATATTCAAATTATTCTCGAAACCCTCGAGTATGCTTAATGTGCTGCTACAAATAAATCAGTAGTTTTATGAACTATGCACGATTTTCTGAACCAATCATTTCTGATGCTATTGATCTTGATATGTGTTTGTAGCTATACGAATTGAATACGACACGTGATCTTCAAGAATGGTATTTTGAAAAGCTTGTCAATATTCTCAGTGATTCGCACAAAACATTCATCGTTTGGCAAGTGAGTCTTAAATCTTCTTATTTTTAACACCAAAAAACCTTAATTGGAGAGCAATATTCGTACAATACTGTCAATTTTGAGTTTATGATCACATTCGAGTCGACACATAATTTCTTATTTAATCTCATCAACAGAACAATAAAGTGTGAATGAAATAATAGGAAGTGTTAGATATGGGAATTGAAATAAAGAACGGAATATCTCAAGTGTGGAGAGGTGCGACCAGAACAGAACAAATGCAGGCGATGGCCGACGTGACATCAAAGGGACATTATGCATTATTGTCAGCTTGTTGGTATCTTGATTATATACACACATCTGCTGACTGGATCGATTACTACATGTGTGATCCGCAAGTATCATATTGCTAAATTCATTGTATATCTTCTTAAGCAGATCTCGTCGAACGATCATTTATGAGCAGCATTCATAACAGTTATTCGTAAATATTGGTATGTTTATTAAGAATGCCACGAAATTAAGGGATTCAATGGTTCAGTCATTCAAAAAAATCTAGTATTGGGCGGTGAAGCGGCATTGTGGGGTGAATGGGTTGATGAGAGTAATGTGGTGTCTCGATTATGGCCTCGTGCTTCGGCTGTTGCCGAACGACTTTGGAGCGACAGCAGCCAAACTAACGATCCATCGGTGGCATGGCCCAGGTTGCATATACAGTCTTATTTTGAGAACCTCAACAGGCTGAATGTTGCGAGAAATATTCAAATTATCTTTCCATAACGCATTCATTTTCAGTGTGAAAATGGAATTTTTTCACCTGATTCTGTCGCTTTCAACGTCCCGTTTGTATTTGAGAATCGAATTCGTTTATTAATTGTTTACGTCGAATTTCATAATGTAGTCGGAAATCATGGTTTTAGATTATATGAAATGCAGTGCAGAATGGCAGCACAAGGTTATCCTGTCCAGCCAGGCTATGGACCTGGATTTTGTGCCGTTGAATATCACTCTGAGTTACCAGTCTGATTGAAAGAACGATAATCGATTTATGAAATGATCAAATAAACACCGTCGTCAGAGGAATGGTATCCGACGAACACTATGATAAATGAAAAAGATATGATGTGTATTCATAGCTTAATTATCTTTAAATGATGAAGAACCTCTTAAAGACCCTCATTTCTTTCGTTAAGATCTTCCCTTTGCGATCATTCCTACTTTTGCTTTTCCAAACCCTCTTAAGCCCTCCAGCACTTTGTGCCATCAAAAAAATATGCCAAAAAAAGGGTTTCACTGAAGTTTATCGATATTTTCAATGGAGATGATGATACACCTCATAGAAGTGAACTCTTCTCAAACTATTTTCGTATTATTGGAAGTTCAGGATTACTTTATGATTAGTTTCCATCGTTACTTGTTCAGTTAGTATGAAGTCTATTCTGATGACTAATTTTACATTCATAAAATCGATATAACGTTTTCTTTCACTTATTGTTCTTTGTTTTGATCGCCCAATAAATATAAATAAATTCCCGATTTGAATATAGTACAGGAGTATCGGTCATCACATCAGACAACTTCTTCAACACTCGTCATAAGTTAAGATGTATGAACAAATTCATACTGACACTCAACTCAGTGGATATGACCAAATTCAGGAATCTTGCACAAGGCTTATTGTTACGATGTGATGCAATTTTCATAAGTAAACAACATTTATCTGATGTGACACAAAATAAATTATTAAAACAATTGTGAAAGCATGTAGTAAAACGATGGTGCAAATATGGACGAAGCAACGTTATATTGAAAAGAGTAGTTGCTTGGTCTAAATTTAATACGCCTTCCATTCAGCGGTTGTGTTGGACGGACATTCTCACCGATTCTACCCGATGCGAATCTAACTTGTCTCAATAGATTAAGCTGCAATATGAAAATGGATTAACTGAGCCGATAATGGATGAATTGCCATAACTTAATATGAGTAAAATCTTTGCTTGGCTCAGAATCGTCGAAGAACAATTTCTTATAAAACTGAATCAGACATTATCTTCATATGTTATTTATATGATATGCATTGAAAGCTTGATAGAAACTTCATTCATCATAGTATCATACATAGTTGATGCTTATGTTATTCAAATGGTATTTATGGATTCACGTCATGGTTGTTATCATTGAATTTATTCACCGATGTTGTGGAACTCAACGAAGAAATCCAGTAAAAGGATTGCGAATAACCTGTTGGGGAGTGATTGATACATATTTGGACATAATTGTCCATACCACTGCCTCATCACATCCAGGCGTTGTGAGTGATCCGCCATAGCGATAAAACGTTTCCAAATCATCCGGTAGGATTGGCATTGGTTGATAGCCATCTTGTGATGTACTTTTACCTTGAAAGTTGTTGTTGCATGCTTATTATTCAGCATATTTTTTCAGAATGTTTACCATATGGAGCAATGCTTCTTAAAGTGTGGGTGCAGATCTCAAATGCAATCGCGAAGCGCAATGCTGAGGTCGTGAAGATTAGATTGAATCACTTCAATTTCAGTTTATGTGTTATCGTACTTGAGACATTATTTTTGTACTTGAAATAATCCCTAAAACTACTTTTATTTTGACAAATAATACAGCTAATTTTCTTGATACGTATAATGCTTTAAAGGGTGATTATTCGTATGTTCTATTTCATATTTAATACTTGGAATCACGAAAAACCCAGTGATGAAAGAGAGTGCTGATGTTAATACGAGCAAATCAAAAACAAGAATTAAATCAAGCTTAATAGCACTTCATGAGTTAAAAACTGGCATGAGAGTTGATTGTAAGCCTTTTCAGTGATCATAAATCAGAATGACTTCTCATTTCTCGATGCTCTTCTCAAATCCAAAAAATTATCGCAGCGATTTACGGGAATCATTTGCATCACTTCAATGATTTACGGAGTTAGCGAAAGGTAACTGCGCATTGTTGATAGTTGCTCTTGGAACTAGTGTTCATTGGAGAGCAGTTTTTCGGACCGTCCCCGTAAAAAAGTCAGGGAGCAAATTGCGTGGGGGTACCCCGTTGGGGAATGATCGCTCCCCGTGTTCCCCGATGGGGAGGACGGAGAGCATTTCAGCTCAATTTTTTCATTGGAATTTCAATTCTTAAAGATTTTTCTTCTTTTTTAAGCAGTTTTTTAAAAAATTCCGTTTCAGCTTTTATATGTATATAACTTTTCCTTCCGATGTGCACCTTTGGGAGTGAAATGAAAGCGTTTATCAACGATAATGCGCTCACGACTACAGCTTTAAATAACATGTTGCTACCATTCAAAAACCTCACAATGTTACTTGTTCTAACACATATTTATTGAAAAAAAAACAAGTGTGATTCAATATCAATAAAATAAAAACAGCACCGTTGGTTTTATTTTATTTACATCTCTATCTTATCAGTTTTATCCTATTTTATTATCTCCAATATCGTATCACTTTTATAGTAACTCACGCCCCCAATAATACGATACCGCAACACTAATTATCGAAAACATCATCAGTATGGAACGAAGTGAGAATTTTTGAACTGTTTGATAAGCAGACGGATTTAGTAACTGTAATAATCTCCTGGATAATGAAGTCAAACGTTTGATATCGAAATAACTCAAAATCAGTTGGTCAATAACTCAGCTGATATGACTGCAAAATCAAAAATTTTCAAATAAATGACAAGTTGAAAACTTAAGAAACCATTGTTCATAACAAGTTTTTCGACACTGAATAATTGAAAATTTTCATTGATGAACGCGCATTTTTGGAACGAATATGAGAAACATTATAAAAATAGAATCCACCTCCACATCAACAACTAGAGAATCAACCACAACATCTGAACCTACTACTACAGAATCCAACTCTACATCTGAGCCGACAACTGCAGATGTTTTTTGTCTTCGAATCGCTCACAAGAGCTCGATAGATTCGAATTTAGTCCAGTACTGCAGCACAAATATTTACTTGGATACCTCAATGATTAAAGGACTATACAGTGGTTCTCATAAGAGGTGTAATTACCCATTTTTGAATAGTTTGAATGTATCAACAGGCAATGGAGAGGGTCGAGAAACTAGTATTTCGTGCAGTTTTATGGTATGACAGAATGCCATTCTATTTCCTGGGTATCATTAGCTGGTCCAGGCCTAAGAGGGATTTCATTGGTTATAACAGAGTTTTCATTGAAATCACATCCATTTGTCAGTGAATGGTGTTTTTACAGGGTTTTCATTCATTTTCTTACTATTGTAATCGCTCTCATAGCTTCCATCACCAAAAGTGTGTATTTCTCATTCATTTCACTCAACAGTTAAAGTCAAATTCTCATTCTATCAAATACACTCTGTAATTGATCTTTTGACTGTTGAATGTTGCTGATTGTGAGCAATAATATTCGTTGCTGCATTCTTGATTCCGGCTGTCAACACTCGTCAATGTATCCAGTAAATAGGATATGCTACAGAATAAGAAACTAATTTAAATTGTGAAGTGAAATGAGACGAAATGAATGAGGAAAATTCATCAAGAGAACGATATTTGCATGTCTCCGACGGGTAGCGAAAGTGGACGAGGGAGTCCGCACAAAAAAGTCGGAGAGCAAACTGCGCGGGAGGGGGAGCGCTCTCCGCGTTCCCCATTGGAGTCTCCGACGAGGACCCTGTTCCCCGACGAACACCTTTTTGAACAAATGTCCTTTAGAACACAACAACTTTAGAACACAATGACTTTTAAAGAAATAATTGATAATTAGCTTATATCAGTGTTTCTCATATGGTTAAGTTACCTCCTTGGAAGTGAGTTGAAGGTATCAGGGGTGTAATTAAGGGTATATATGGACTTGGTAAATTTCAGTTTTTTCATCGCTGACCAGTGTTTTTAATTGCCTTTCATTGTTACTTGCTGAGGCTCGTATTCTTTTTGGAACAGTTAAATAAAGTACTAAAAACACTAATCTCATTCCAACAGATTAATTTCATTCACGAAACTGAGGCGTCTGTACCAGCTTTTCAGTGGGCTTTTAAGAATGATTAACGATGTTATCATACGGATACTAAAAGTAATCAGCACTTAAAATAAGGGTTCATTGCAGCATGTGCCGAAGGCACTTCAACTGTTCTTGTTGAGATGTTTATACGCCAAGTGAGTGTATGCTAGTTGCTCTGTGAATGTTTTTATCTGAACTGTTAAGAGCGAGATTTACAAGTGGATTTGTTGGTAAATTTGAAATTTTTCATCGTTGACGAGTGCCTATTAATTGCTTGACATGGCGATACGTGACATGGCAACTACTGACAGAAATGGTGATTACGTTTATGACAGGAACCCCGCTATGTGGAAGGTTAGATAGAGATATATAAATCGGTGCATGCATGAACGTTCAAAGCAATCAACGACCAACCATTAGTTGTAACTGCTCGCAGACTTTGTTCGATATCGGCTAGTGGTCCTGGATTGTTACCAAGTGCACCGAAAATACCAACAACTGCGATCCCATCAACGCCTAATTTATCACCTTCGACCAAGCCTCTCTTCTTATGCACCAAGTGGATCTGAACATATCAATTATATTTGCTCTTCATTATCCACATCTCTCTCTATGTTACAACATCAACCTCACTCACTTACGTTCCATCGTACTTTTTGATGCTGCAAGGAATGGCATCGTTGTAATATTATATTAAGTAAAAATGAATGCAAGATCAAGATATAACCTCAACAGGGTAATGTAACGTTGCCAGAGTATGCTCACTGCCCGAATCGTTCTGTGCCCAGTGGAAGTGATACTGTTCTAATTCATATTCTGCATCCAATCCTCCACCGTATATATACGGTCTTTTATCACCCCATTTATCAAATCCACTCACCATCACTGCGTATCACTTAGGTTTAGTTCCCATCAAATTTACAACACAAAAAATTCAACGAAGTGGTTTTTATGTTAAGCACCAGTCTTTCGAGGTTTATCTAAATGCTCTGTATATATACGAAAACAATTTTGATTCAAAAAATCGGTGCTTCATACTAGCCGCAGAATGAATTATTTCAACAAAAACCTGTATGGCCATTATTTTCAATTTTTATCGGTCCTCTATGGGCATAATTAACGAAATGAATTCGTGGCATTGGCACGAAATCAAGATCTGCAGCCTGAATATCGATGGGTGATTGTCGCAAACCCGTTTTGCAGACACCTCCCCAATGATCTGGACCAGTTGGACCATCATAACTCCAGTGCCCGTGACCAGTTACATGCACTGAAATATTTAAGCTGCATGTCAAGAGTTGATTATGAGGACAGATCTGCAGACTGATGAATTAGTAGTTATTGATAACGACCTATCTTCCTTTGGTCTGATAAATTTTGAATGGATAATTCTCAGCTCCATCAATATCTATCAAAAAAATGGAAGAACCCTCGTAGATATGTAAATACAAGTGTTCTTGCAACTGATCGCTCAATGGTGCCTTAATCAAAGCGAAAGTACTTTAAATACAACCTTGAGTGCAGATTAAGCATACGCAAATGATTTCAAAAAGTTGAAGATTCATCTCAGCAGTGACGAGATAAGCTGAAATACAGATGACCTCGTAGCAATCAGTGCGGAGTAAGTCTTTTTATAGATGACGTTCGAGACGAAATACGAAAAAAATATCTGCCAATGAATATGCTAAAAGTACACCATTTGAACAAATACAGATGGCATTCTTTAATTTTAGCATTATAATTCGATATCATGATGGATTTGATCAGCTCTTTATTTGATCTTTATTTGATTTATTTGATCAGCTCGGTGCCCGTCTCGACTGGTTGCATATCTGATGAAATAGGTAAAAATATTCAGATTTGGCAGACAGGATGAAACGATTCGATCGACTAAACCTTTTTGCATCTGATCAAATAATTATTCATTTCAACTGACTGAAGAGAAAAAAACTGATTGCAACCGATCAGAATCTTCCTAACATCAAAAAAAAAGATTCTCTGATTAATTTTGTTATTGTTGTCACTTCCTCTCATATGAACCGTTAACTGAATACAACGCGATATGTTTAACAAGTTTAACATTAACTTTAATTTTTTTGAACGTTACCTACCTCACCTAACTTAACTTAAAATCTAACAAGTTTAACATTAACTTTAATTTTTTTGAACGTTACCTACCTCACCTAACTTAACTTAAAATCTAACAAGTTTAACATTAACTTTAATTTTTTTGAACGTTACCTACCTCACCTAACTTAACTTAAAATCTAACAAGTTTAACATTAACTTTAATTTTTTTGAACGTTACCTACCTCACCTAACTTAACTTAAAATCTAACAAGTTTAACATTAACTTTAATTTTTTTGAACGTTACCTACCTCACCTAACTTAACTTAAAATCTAACAAGTTTAACATTAACTTTAATTTTTTTGAACGTTACCTACCTCACCTAACTTAACTTAAAATCTAACAAGTTTAACATTAACTTTAATTTTTTTGAACGTTACCTACCTCACCTAACTTAACTTAAAATCTAACAAGTTTAACATTAACTTTAATTTTTTTGAACGTTACCTACCTCACCTAACTTAACTTAAAATCTAACAAGTTTAACATTAACTTTAATTTTTTTGAACGTTACCTACCTCACCTAACTTAACTTAAAATCTAACAAGTTTAACATTAACTTTAATTTTTTTGAACGTTACCTACCTCACCTAACTTAACTTAAAATCTAACAAGTTTAACATTAACTTTAATTTTTTTGAACGTTACCTACCTCACCTAACTTAACTTAAAATCTAACAAGTTTAACATTAACTTTAATTTTTTTGAACGTTACCTACCTCACCTAACTTAACTTAAAATCTAACAAGTTTAACATTAACTTTAATTTTTTTGAACGTTACCTACCTCACCTAACTTAACTTAAAATCTAACAAGTTTAACATTAACTTTAATTTTTTTGAACGTTACCTACCTCACCTAACTTAACTTAAAATCTAACAAGTTTAACATTAACTTTAATTTTTTTGAACGTTACCTACCTCACCTAACTTAACTTAAAATCTAACAAGTTTAACATTAACTTTAATTTTTTTGAACGTTACCTACCTCACCTAACTTAACTTAA
>JAPYMA010001367.1:0-52306 GCA_035041965.1 Anisakis pegreffii | reverse complement strand
TTAGGAAACCTATGATTCACTTAAAAGTAGTCATAAAGGATACCTTAAATGTTTTTATCGTTTTGAACGTCATTTAGGTACGATCTTAGGTACACTACACTGTTATCATTATCATGAATTTTAACTGCGTGTAAAGTTATTCTTGAAAGGTGAACTATTTCACTGACAACATACGTTCATTCTGGTCATTTTTGTAAAAGAATACTCCCCAATTTCATCACTATCCCTAAAATCAATCATCGATGAAAATTGATATGCGACTGCAATCATTTTTTATCGCCACACACTTCCTGAATGCCGTATATGTTTTTATGGTTTTTACTTTTTCTTATCATCATCCTCAATGTTTTTTCGTTTTTTTTTGTTCTAAAGGAGAGTTTTCACTATCTCAAACTCCAAATTAAATGTAAAATTTCTCATATTAAGAGTATCTTCAATTCAAAAGAACCACAAAAGTGACTAATAACAATAAAGTGACAGTTCATTTGCTTCCTCAAGAGAACATTATACCACTTATGCTACATTTGACAATCACTTATGCTACAATATTCATCGACCATGATTTTGACTGCTTTTCATCATAATCTATCGTCGGTATATGTGGCCTATCGCTTCAGTGATTCAGAATTTACTGCGTTCAGTTTGTCAATCGAGCAAATTTGTTTGCATCGGAATCAACCTTAAGTTACTTTTATATTCAATGCATCTATACTCTTGTAGTGCATTCAGTCTTCTTGGTGGTATCCGATTGAATGCTTTCAAATGTTACATCATCATTTCAATGACGTTTCTGCTTCAATTGCCGTTTTTTGTAAGATAACGATTATCCGACTCGTCGATATATCTGGCCTATCATCGCTCACTGCAAACAATTTTCATGCACTATTGCACTGGTCGAATAAATAATTGATTTTGCACGCAACAGCACTTGAATTCCACAAGTAAGACAGAATGAAAAGGAATTTGAATGGCACGAGATTTGGGAAACCAAATTCATGTTCGATAAGATTCGATATGAAACCAATAGAAAGGCTGTTTTTTTTTTTGAGTACTTCATTTTTCTCACTTCAAAATTTGTAAAAGAATTGTAGATGATGCGCTGCTATTCGTTTAATCTTACCTATTTCTAGTCATCAGTTTTTTTCGATTCATTCAATTTTAGTGCATTTCACTCAGTCATATGAAGTTGAATCCAATCTCGTAAATGAAAAGTTGATTCGTTGCAACTGAATTATTTGAATGTAGTGAGTGTTAGTCTCACGAAAATTTGCCATAACAACAGAATTGTTTGTGTATTGCATAGGACTAATTGATGCTTATTTCGGAAGAGGGACGTTGAGATAAAAGCGTATTGCTATTAATTAATCAATTTATGTTCTATTAATTTTCACTGCACTGATTTCGGTGAATAAGATTCGGTATGAAAACAATAGAAGTTCATCTGATCGCATTGAAAATTCCAACAGATACAGAACAAAAACACTCTGACTCTATAAACAATCTCACAGACGTGAAAATCAACAGTAATCTGATGAGCTTTTCGAGAAGTGTTGACTACACTTGAAAGTGCTGCGTGGCAGAAATTGAATTTACAATCAGCATCTTCACAGCAGGGGACGATTTCGTTCACACAAAGTTTATTTTTCACGGCTCTCATCGAAGTTCGTTCGATTATCACAACTTTGATAGCATACTTTCACAGTCTACACTGCTGCTGCGACATCATCGAGTAGCCGTGATATCGGCTCATCGTCATCCCTCTTGCGCTTCTCGCCCAGAGAATTTCATTTCATTCTCTCTTGAACTTTCCTGTTTGGTGGAAAACTTCTTATTGAAACAATGCCCTATTCTTCCCACGTTTCATGGTAATATTTTATTGAACTGCAGCATTGGAAAATATGAGAAGTCGCTGGGAGAATCTCATTTTTCAATCGTTAATCGAAAAATTCCTTACACTTGCCAGTTTCAAGCATGAATTCGCTCAATGGGCGTATCACATTCCATTCATGCAAGCACACTGCGACTGTTTATCATCAACGAAAGCTCGCGTTGATCCTTCCAATGTTATCATTCCTCTTGGAATGTGCTGTTCTCTACCTCATCCACACTAATGGCATCAATTTTCCTCGATCATAAAATGACGCGTTCTTGAAATCACTATCACAATGTTCTTCGATTATAATGTTTGGAATGTTATGAAACGTTTTCATGTTCATCCAATTGAACACTTGCTTATGAATTCCTTTTTCTTCAACAATGAATCCCAATCAATAGCGCAATATGAAAAATCCAAAATATAATTTTCACATCTCGATTTTGTTCACTTTTTACTATTTATGGTTTCTGCTATTAGATGGCAATTCGGTATTGAAATATATGCTCGCGATAAGCGTGAAAATGAGTCTCGCCAAAGGTGTTTTGCAGAATACACTGAGCTTTACATCAATTCCTAATTGTTTTCAATTAGCCTCTGAAGCTTTGAAATTTCAACTTATGCTCGAATGACCCTACTCAAAGATTCATAATTATTCATCCACTTCAGCCAGTAATGTGCAATTTAACTGTATGCCACAAAAACCGATTAACGAATTCATATCGAAAAGAGGTTAGGATCACGAGCATATATCAGGCAGATCTGAAATAAGTTATGATCACAAGTATGTCGCACAACACAAATTAAATCACTCTACTCGATTTAGAAATGCTGCTCAAACTGAACCGAAAATGTAAGGGAATAACTATCATGGTTTTTCGATCATTAAATTAATGGAACTTGATCATAGAGGTGACTCGAACAGCACCACTTTATGAGAGGGGTAAGCGATGAAGGTGATGTTAGAAATTTTCAAATCGTTACAAGTTTGCTATGAAAGTTTTGAAAGAATGTTTGATAATTGCTCGCAACAATACGTCAAACACGCAACTGAAACTTCTGAGCTGATGCATTCTTCATAATCGTGCATGGCGCAACTTACTGGAGTTGTTATAGGTACGATAAGATCATGAAATGTTGATAGTGAATAAGCGACGAGCTGTTTGCAGAGTTCTCAGAGTCAGACTGATTTTGCTTCTTTCAGTTGTGTCAACAGGTGCCCGTATCCCGACGTGGCGTCGTCAACTACGAAGCCGTGTGTTTCGAACGACTTTATTGGTCGTAATTGCGCATGTGCTATTCTGGCTACCATATAACCTTTACGCTCTTATGCAGTATGTCAATGCTGATATATACGCACAAATGAGTGAACATGCGAACGTCTTCAAAGATCTTCAGATTCTTATCACTTTAATCAATCCTTTCCTTTACGGTTTCTCACAATAATCATACCTCAACGAGGTTAGTTTTTGCACCATTCGTCTTTCATATTTTGTTGACCTCACATGAAATCATCATCAGTGATATCTAATTCTGCCGATACATACTACTGTTGTGCTTTACGGTACATCACAATAATCCGTAAACTCCGTCAGAATTTTCAAATTATCGGAACCCAAATTGCATTTCTAGGTCTTTCAAATTCCCATATGTTTTGAACTGCTTCGTTTTTGGAATCCAAACTTGCCCGAAAAACTCGAAATTTCGAATTCATAGCGGAAAGTTGGCTCAGTCTCCTCAAAAATCCTGGTATTTATTTCAAAACATTAGAAACAGCAATGATGACTCGCAGCTCCTGGGTAAACTCCAGTCCTGGAGAAAGCCTCATAACCCCTGGATAAGCCGCAAGCGCAGCGTGGGATTGAATCTCAGACGGGTTTCCACGATAAGCCTCAACCTGAGTATACATTAAATTCGAGTCTGCGTTTAAGTTTGTTTCACTCAAAACGATGATTCTTAATGTTTTATCTTTGAAATACTGTTTCAGAAATATTATCTAAATTTTATAGGAGAGTAAGTAAATTCAAAGCCAATCATACCCTTTAAAACCAACAAAACATAAGCATTACTTCAAATTATTTCGCCTTGTTTCAAATTTTGTTTTCGAATTGAGGAATTTTCAGATTTTGATTTTCGTCCTCAAATTTTCGAAAAAGTTCTCGAATTTCGAATTGGGGCAGAGTTGGAATTTTGAAAGGCTCAATGGGCATGCTGCCATTCCTTTGATTAGCTGCAGCTTGAAGTATGAGAAGGGGAATCCATGATTGTCACAGTAAAAGTAATCCAAAAACGAGTGCAGCAATAAAAGCGCAGCGAACCTGTTCTTGCCTCACCCTCACTTTCTCAGCAAAAGCCTAGTGCAAATGACTTTTTCAACGGATCAGCAGTAGTCACGAAATCATGATTATAACAGTAAAGATAATGATTATATTGATTGCTTGAATTATAACTATGATAATAGTTATAATTGTTATGATAATACTTAATAAAGGTTGTTTTTCCGCTCACTGAAAAGTTCCCGTGTTTCTTGTGTGTTTCCCCATTGAGGTTCCCATGTTTTTGCTGTAGTTTCGCCCACTTTTTACAATCTTTCTTCTCATGTCAAAGACAACGTTTGCGCTTGTTCCTAGGATTACATACGATTTATGCTTTTACATACGCTTGTTAGTTGAGAAAAACAAAATAAAAATTTCATAATATGTGAACTTTCTCAACGAAACTAATCGGAGAACAATCGAGTGATACGTTGAGGGATTCAAAGTCTTTTAAATCTGGAATGGCGTAATGACTACTGCATTATTCCCCATTAATCCATAAGGATCCTTGTTAACGCAAGAGCTCATGTTCTCACTCGCACCCATTGACCCATTCATTCTTCTTATTCACGTATTTCTTGAATGCTCTTCGCACGCATGAAAATGATCAATTCCATGACGATTCTTTGATATTCCCTCAGTGAAACTAATCCACTACGTATGAGTTGTTGCGAAGGGATCATTTCAATGCGACTAAGTGTAGAGATGGCCACCAAAGTCCTAAAGTTCCGATGACGGTGGCTAGAAAATTTCGATGAATTTCAGCCGGGATTCCGAGATTCGGATCTGACCAAGAAATTCCAAAATTCGGTCAGAATTTCGAATTCGGAATGTTGAAAAGTCGACTGGTTCGATTCCGACCGAACTGAAATTCTGTTAGGCTGTCACCAGCAAAGTGCGAATTGCTCATTGGTATCAAAGTGATGCACCGCAGAACAGCGCATTCTTTCGTTCTAGACTAGTGATTCTCACGCTCGGGTGCTTCATTATCCATTTTGATGATCTGTCACGCCGCCGTTACCTTCCCCTCACTTCTGATACAAAAACTTGCAATATCAACGTATAACGTCGGGAACAAAACGAAAACCGGTATAGAAATTCCTCAGTGACGTGAAAGAAATTAATTTTCTGAAACGAAACAAATATTTTTAGAACGTCATTTTTCCACTGGAGAAACAATATGAAACTCGGCAATCGAAAACGAGAAGCAATGAAAAAAAGAAAACATTCTTCAACGATAGATAATGAAATCTATTAACAAGTTCAATTATTCATGAAGAAGGAAAATGCAATAAACGTTTGAGGAGTTATCTTTGAGATGAATGGAAAAACAATCATTTCACTAATGTGATGGTTAATGAATAAATAAAAATTTATCGGAGGGATGAAAATAAATCCGAACTATCGAGGGTTTTGGGATGCGACTGGTGCATTGAATCTGATATTTCCATTCTACTTTTCAAGCATACAGTTCATTAACATCATAAGAAATGTTGTCATTCAACAAGGAAGAAATATTACACCAGCTGAAAAAACATTCGTAAGCGATTGAAGAATTATAAATTCAGAAATTGAAAAAAAAATCGATATCACCAAATTCAGAAATATTCGATCGTCCAACACCAAACCAATGATCTTTTCTGTCATACCAAAGAGCTCAATCAATTCTTATCGCTCATGAGAGACGATGTTAGCCAATATATTAAAGCATTTACGAGATATTTGTGACTTCTTCAAACTGACTTTTGTTCAGGCCTAAACGAACTAAAGATACTCAGAAAATAGGGTAAAGACGAGTGTTTCCATGAGCGAGTCGCGTTGAGATATCCGATTGGAAAATACACCATCACAATGGCGTTTCATCGTAACAAAACAACACCAAATATTAGTTTCTCTCAATCAATCTCATTGTTGATGAGAGACGATGTCAGCTAATATATTGAAGAACTTACGAAACATTTATGACTAAACAGTCTGTTGTTTAAGTTCGCATGAGCTAACGACACTCAGAAAATAGGTGGAAGAAGAGTGTTGCCATGAACTGATCGCATTTACAAACGCAATTGAAATAACACCATTTCTATCATAACAGAAATCAACTGCGTTGCTTCCTGCTACCAAAAGTCGTATTACATATTATGAAAGTTGCCTCCCCATTCTGCATCCTGTTTTATCGCATTTAGTCAATGCGATAAAAGAGCTGCAGAATAGGGTAGGGAAATTTGCAGTGTGATGATGTAATGAAGGGGTAATGAACCGAGTGTAGTAGTTAATGAGAAGGAGAACAGAATTGGGGTAGGCCATTCGGGGAATGATCACATTTTTCAACAATATTCTGAGAATATTCTTTTAATATGATAATTTCGTAAGCATCGTAAGTAAAAATGTCCATCGATATGTAAGTTTATTGCTTGAATTCTTCCTCAATGAATTATTTTTCACGATTGGAACAAAATTTTTTTTTTGAAATCTGTTCTTTAAACGCATTATCACTTTTTATTGAGCCGTATTATTTTTGTTTTTGGAATATATCTGAAAATTTTCTATTTCTTGGTTATTTCTCTAGTTTTCAACTGTTTCTCGAATGCAGAGTGTTTCTTTTTTTTCGAAATATCCATTTTTGCAATTGAAAGATGGATCTGTAATGTTTCAAAGAGTTTGTTTTGCATTCAAATCGTTTTATTATGTTTTCACTTGAACTATATATATATTTCTGCTGTTATGATATTCGGATAAATTTTTGACATGTATTGCCTTGATTCGTTGAAACAGTCTTTACAAAAGTGAAAAATATGTCATTGGAGTATGTTTTTTTCGCAGACATATATATATATATATATATATATATATATATATATATATGTCTGCGAAAAAAACATACTCCAATGACATATTTTTCACTTTTGTAAAGACTGTTTCAACGAATCAAGGCAATACATGTCAAAAATTTATCCGAATATCATAACAGCAGAAATATATATATAGTTCAAGTGAAAACATAATAAAACGATTTGAATGCAAAACAAACTCTTTGA
Source organism: Anisakis pegreffii (assembly GCA_035041965.1). Taxonomy (NCBI): domain Eukaryota; kingdom Metazoa; phylum Nematoda; class Chromadorea; order Rhabditida; family Anisakidae; genus Anisakis; species Anisakis pegreffii. The sequence goes on along the minus strand of JAPYMA010001367.1, from coordinate 45,083 downwards.
AACATTACAGATCCATCTTTCAATTGCAAAAATGGATATTTCGAAAAAAAAGAAACACTCTGCATTCGAGAAACAGTCGAAAACTAGAGAAATAACCAAGAAATAGAAAATTTTCAGATATATTCCAAAAACAAAAATAATACGGCTCAATAAAAAGTGATAATGCGTTTAAAGAACAGATTTCAAAAAAAAAATTTTGTTCCAATCGTGAAAAATAATTCATTGAGGAAGAATTCAAGCAATAAACTTACATATCGATGGACATTTTTACTTACGATGCTTACGAAATTATCATATTAAAAGAATATTCTCAGAATATTGTTGAAAAATGTGATCATTCCCCGAATGGCCTACCCCAATTCTGTTCTCCTTCTCATTAACTACTACACTCGGTTCATTACCCCTTCATTACATCATCACACTGCAAATTTCCCTACCCTATTCTGCAGCTCTTTTATCGCATTGACTAAATGCGATAAAACAGGATGCAGAATGGGGAGGCAACTTTCATAATATGTAATACGACTTTTGGTAGCAGGAAGCAACGCAGTTGATTTCTGTTATGATAGAAATGGTGTTATTTCAATTGCGTTTGTAAATGCGATCAGTTCATGGCAACACTCTTCTTCCACCTATTTTCTGAGTGTCGTTAGCTCATGCGAACTTAAACAACAGACTGTTTAGTCATAAATGTTTCGTAAGTTCTTCAATATATTAGCTGACATCGTCTCTCATCAACAATGAGATTGATTGAGAGAAACTAATATTTGGTGTTGTTTTGTTACGATGAAACGCCATTGTGATGGTGTATTTTCCAATCGGATATCTCAACGCGACTCGCTCATGGAAACACTCGTCTTTACCCTATTTTCTGAGTATCTTTAGTTCGTTTAGGCCTGAACAAAAGTCAGTTTGAAGAAGTCACAAATATCTCGTAAATGCTTTAATATATTGGCTAACATCGTCTCTCATGAGCGATAAGAATTGATTGAGCTCTTTGGTATGACAGAAAAGATCATTGGTTTGGTGTTGGACGATCGAATATTTCTGAATTTGGTGATATCGATTTTTTTTTCAATTTCTGAATTTATAATTCTTCAATCGCTTACGAATGTTTTTTCAGCTGGTGTAATATTTCTTCCTTGTTGAATGACAACATTTCTTATGATGTTAATGAACTGTATGCTTGAAAAGTAGAATGGAAATATCAGATTCAATGCACCAGTCGCATCCCAAAACCCTCGATAGTTCGGATTTATTTTCATCCCTCCGATAAATTTTTATTTATTCATTAACCATCACATTAGTGAAATGATTGTTTTTCCATTCATCTCAAAGATAACTCCTCAAACGTTTATTGCATTTTCCTTCTTCATGAATAATTGAACTTGTTAATAGATTTCATTATCTATCGTTGAAGAATGTTTTCTTTTTTTCATTGCTTCTCGTTTTCGATTGCCGAGTTTCATATTGTTTCTCCAGTGGAAAAATGACGTTCTAAAAATATTTGTTTCGTTTCAGAAAATTAATTTCTTTCACGTCACTGAGGAATTTCTATACCGGTTTTCGTTTTGTTCCCGACGTTATACGTTGATATTGCAAGTTTTTGTATCAGAAGTGAGGGGAAGGTAACGGCGGCGTGACAGATCATCAAAATGGATAATGAAGCACCCGAGCGTGAGAATCACTAGTCTAGAACGAAAGAATGCGCTGTTCTGCGGTGCATCACTTTGATACCAATGAGCAATTCGCACTTTGCTGGTGACAGCCTAACAGAATTTCAGTTCGGTCGGAATCGAACCAGTCGACTTTTCAACATTCCGAATTCGAAATTCTGACCGAATTTTGGAATTTCTTGGTCAGATCCGAATCTCGGAATCCCGGCTGAAATTCATCGAAATTTTCCAGCCACCGTCATCGGAACTTTAGGACTTCGGTGGCCATCTCTACACTTAGTCGCATTGAAATGATCCCTTCGCAACAACTCATACGTAGTGGATTAGTTTCACTGAGGGAATATCAAAGAATCGTCATGGAATTGATCATTTTCATGCGTGCGAAGGGCATTCGAGAAATATGTGAATAAGAAGAATGAATGGGTCAATGGGTGCGAGTGAGAACATGAGCTGTTCCGTTAACAAGGATCCTTATGGATTAATGGGGAATAATGCAGTAGTCATTACGCCATTCCAGATTTAAAAGACTCCTCAACGTATCACTCGATTGTTCTCCGATTAGTTTCGTTGAGAAAGTTCACATATTATGAAATTTTTATTTTGTTTTTCTCAACTAACAAGCGTATGTAAAAGCATAAATCGTATGTAATCCTAGGAACAAGCGCAAACGTTGTCTTTGACATGAGAAGAAAGATTGTAAAAAGTGGGCGAAACTACAGCAAAAACATGGGAACCTCAATGGGGAAACACACAAGAAACACGGGAACTTTTCAGTGAGCGGAAAAACAACCTTTATTAAGTATTATCATAACAATTATAACTATTATCATAGTTATAATTCAAGCAATCAATATAATCATTATCTTTACTGTTATAATCATGATTTCGTGACTACTGCTGATCCGTTGAAAAAGTCATTTGCACTAGGCTTTTGCTGAGAAAGTGAGGGTGAGGCAAGAACAGGTTCGCTGCGCTTTTATTGCTGCACTCGTTTTTGGATTACTTTTACTGTGACAATCATGGATTCCCCTTCTCATACTTCAAGCTGCAGCTAATCAAAGGAATGGCAGCATGCCCATTGAGCCTTTCAAAATTCCAACTCTGCCCCAATTCGAAATTCGAGAACTTTTTCGAAAATTTGAGGACGAAAATCAAAATCTGAAAATTCCTCAATTCGAAAACAAAATTTGAAACAAGGCGAAATAATTTGAAGTAATGCTTATGTTTTGTTGGTTTTAAAGGGTATGATTGGCTTTGAATTTACTTACTCTCCTATAAAATTTAGATAATATTTCTGAAACAGTATTTCAAAGATAAAACATTAAGAATCATCGTTTTGAGTGAAACAAACTTAAACGCAGACTCGAATTTAATGTATACTCAGGTTGAGGCTTATCGTGGAAACCCGTCTGAGATTCAATCCCACGCTGCGCTTGCGGCTTATCCAGGGGTTATGAGGCTTTCTCCAGGACTGGAGTTTACCCAGGAGCTGCGAGTCATCATTGCTGTTTCTAATGTTTTGAAATAAATACCAGGATTTTTGAGGAGACTGAGCCAACTTTCCGCTATGAATTCGAAATTTCGAGTTTTTCGGGCAAGTTTGGATTCCAAAAACGAAGCAGTTCAAAACATATGGGAATTTGAAAGACCTAGAAATGCAATTTGGGTTCCGATAATTTGAAAATTCTGACGGAGTTTACGGATTATTGTGATGTACCGTAAAGCACAACAGTAGTATGTATCGGCAGAATTAGATATCACTGATGATGATTTCATGTGAGGTCAACAAAATATGAAAGACGAATGGTGCAAAAACTAACCTCGTTGAGGTATGATTATTGTGAGAAACCGTAAAGGAAAGGATTGATTAAAGTGATAAGAATCTGAAGATCTTTGAAGACGTTCGCATGTTCACTCATTTGTGCGTATATATCAGCATTGACATACTGCATAAGAGCGTAAAGGTTATATGGTAGCCAGAATAGCACATGCGCAATTACGACCAATAAAGTCGTTCGAAACACACGGCTTCGTAGTTGACGACGCCACGTCGGGATACGGGCACCTGTTGACACAACTGAAAGAAGCAAAATCAGTCTGACTCTGAGAACTCTGCAAACAGCTCGTCGCTTATTCACTATCAACATTTCATGATCTTATCGTACCTATAACAACTCCAGTAAGTTGCGCCATGCACGATTATGAAGAATGCATCAGCTCAGAAGTTTCAGTTGCGTGTTTGACGTATTGTTGCGAGCAATTATCAAACATTCTTTCAAAACTTTCATAGCAAACTTGTAACGATTTGAAAATTTCTAACATCACCTTCATCGCTTACCCCTCTCATAAAGTGGTGCTGTTCGAGTCACCTCTATGATCAAGTTCCATTAATTTAATGATCGAAAAACCATGATAGTTATTCCCTTACATTTTCGGTTCAATTTGAGCAGCATTTCTAAATCGAGTAGAGTGATTTAATTTGTGTTGTGCGACATACTTGTGATCATAACTTATTTCAGATCTGCCTGATATATGCTCGTGATCCTAACCTCTTTTCGATATAAATTCGTTAATCGGTTTTTGTGGCATACAGTTAAATTGCACATTACTGGCTGAAGTGGATGAATAATTATGAATCTTTGAGTAGGGTCATTCGAGCATAAGTTGAAATTTCAAAGCTTCAGAGGCTAATTGAAAACAATTAGGAATTGATGTAAAGCTCAGTGTATTCTGCAAAACACCTTTGGCGAGACTCATTTTCACGCTTATCGCGAGCATATATTTCAATACCGAATTGCCATCTAATAGCAGAAACCATAAATAGTAAAAAGTGAACAAAATCGAGAAGATGTGAAAATTATATTTTGGATTTTTCATATTGCGCTATTGATTGGGATTCATTGTTGAAGAAAAAGGAATTCATAAGCAAGTGTTCAATTGGATGAACATGAAAACGTTTCATAACATTCCAAACATTATAATCGAAGAACATTGTGATAGTGATTTCAAGAACGCGTCATTTTATGATCGAGGAAAATTGATGCCATTAGTGTGGATGAGGTAGAGAACAGCACATTCCAAGAGGAATGATAACATTGGAAGGATCAACGCGAGCTTTCGTTGATGATAAACAGTCGCAGTGTGCTTGCATGAATGGAATGTGATACGCCCATTGAGCGAATTCATGCTTGAAACTGGCAAGTGTAAGGAATTTTTCGATTAACGATTGAAAAATGAGATTCTCCCAGCGACTTCTCATATTTTCCAATGCTGCAGTTCAATAAAATATTACCATGAAACGTGGGAAGAATAGGGCATTGTTTCAATAAGAAGTTTTCCACCAAACAGGAAAGTTCAAGAGAGAATGAAATGAAATTCTCTGGGCGAGAAGCGCAAGAGGGATGACGATGAGCCGATATCACGGCTACTCGATGATGTCGCAGCAGCAGTGTAGACTGTGAAAGTATGCTATCAAAGTTGTGATAATCGAACGAACTTCGATGAGAGCCGTGAAAAATAAACTTTGTGTGAACGAAATCGTCCCCTGCTGTGAAGATGCTGATTGTAAATTCAATTTCTGCCACGCAGCACTTTCAAGTGTAGTCAACACTTCTCGAAAAGCTCATCAGATTACTGTTGATTTTCACGTCTGTGAGATTGTTTATAGAGTCAGAGTGTTTTTGTTCTGTATCTGTTGGAATTTTCAATGCGATCAGATGAACTTCTATTGTTTTCATACCGAATCTTATTCACCGAAATCAGTGCAGTGAAAATTAATAGAACATAAATTGATTAATTAATAGCAATACGCTTTTATCTCAACGTCCCTCTTCCGAAATAAGCATCAATTAGTCCTATGCAATACACAAACAATTCTGTTGTTATGGCAAATTTTCGTGAGACTAACACTCACTACATTCAAATAATTCAGTTGCAACGAATCAACTTTTCATTTACGAGATTGGATTCAACTTCATATGACTGAGTGAAATGCACTAAAATTGAATGAATCGAAAAAAACTGATGACTAGAAATAGGTAAGATTAAACGAATAGCAGCGCATCATCTACAATTCTTTTACAAATTTTGAAGTGAGAAAAATGAAGTACTCAAAAAAAAAAACAGCCTTTCTATTGGTTTCATATCGAATCTTATCGAACATGAATTTGGTTTCCCAAATCTCGTGCCATTCAAATTCCTTTTCATTCTGTCTTACTTGTGGAATTCAAGTGCTGTTGCGTGCAAAATCAATTATTTATTCGACCAGTGCAATAGTGCATGAAAATTGTTTGCAGTGAGCGATGATAGGCCAGATATATCGACGAGTCGGATAATCGTTATCTTACAAAAAACGGCAATTGAAGCAGAAACGTCATTGAAATGATGATGTAACATTTGAAAGCATTCAATCGGATACCACCAAGAAGACTGAATGCACTACAAGAGTATAGATGCATTGAATATAAAAGTAACTTAAGGTTGATTCCGATGCAAACAAATTTGCTCGATTGACAAACTGAACGCAGTAAATTCTGAATCACTGAAGCGATAGGCCACATATACCGACGATAGATTATGATGAAAAGCAGTCAAAATCATGGTCGATGAATATTGTAGCATAAGTGATTGTCAAATGTAGCATAAGTGGTATAATGTTCTCTTGAGGAAGCAAATGAACTGTCACTTTATTGTTATTAGTCACTTTTGTGGTTCTTTTGAATTGAAGATACTCTTAATATGAGAAATTTTACATTTAATTTGGAGTTTGAGATAGTGAAAACTCTCCTTTAGAACAAAAAAAAAACGAAAAAACATTGAGGATGATGATAAGAAAAAGTAAAAACCATAAAAACATATACGGCATTCAGGAAGTGTGTGGCGATAAAAAATGATTGCAGTCGCATATCAATTTTCATCGATGATTGATTTTAGGGATAGTGATGAAATTGGGGAGTATTCTTTTACAAAAATGACCAGAATGAACGTATGTTGTCAGTGAAATAGTTCACCTTTCAAGAATAACTTTACACGCAGTTAAAATTCATGATAATGATAACAGTGTAGTGTACCTAAGATCGTACCTAAATGACGTTCAAAACGATAAAAACATTTAAGGTATCCTTTATGACTACTTTTAAGTGAATCATAGGTTTCCTAACGTCTTCGTTTTACCATCTTCTTATTTTCCTGAATGTTCCTCCTACCTATAACTTAATGACAATCGTATCCTAGGCTCCAAAACATGATTGTATTGCCTACATCCAATTAAAATTATCTCGTTTTCGTCTCTTCAGCCTCCCTTTGACAGCATTTGTTCGCCCATCTTGGCATTACTTCCTCTCCAACCCCCACATAGGCACGATCTCTTATAAGGAAGCATTAGAAAACGAGTTCGAAAAAAATCGCATCAATGTTGTCACTTTCGATGATAGTGGTAAATGCCACCTTGGAAAGAATGCAAAAGAAAACGTTGAACACGCAAACGATTGAAAAACGAAAAGCACTGTTTGACATACAGTACCGTAGGGCTATTTTGACAAACGGTACACTCAAAGTGCTTTTCCAGTACATTCCCGATGAAACTAAAATTGATAGACTGTGCACTGCAGACGACAAGAGAATATGGCTCGCTCTTATCTTAACTTTCTGCTCACTTCCTCATTCTACCGATGCAACTGAGCATACGATCAAATGAATCAATTACTTTCATATAATATAATATCATATAACTTCATATAGTCATATCATACAACTCATGATGATACAATTCATATAGTGAATTGTTTTCAAAACCACCTCCATTGTTGTTCAATTAAGCATGTGTATTCCCTGGTGCGATTGTGTGGTAAAATATTGTAGTTATTGGAGCAATTCGCAATATTTACTCAACCATATTTCTAGGTGCAATAGAAAAGCTTTCGCTGATAATTGTTATGCATGAACGTACCCTGTTACAATCAACGATCTAAGTGGAGTCATGTATTGCTGAGGGAATTGTTCATTTTCACAATGGAGTCATGCATTGTTAGAAGCATGCATTATTAAAGGAGTTAATTGTTCATGGGGTAATTTTTAACAATCAGACAGCAGTCTCATGAAAATTACTTTCGAATTAGTTCGTTCAATCGAAAATGTGAAATTCGTCAACAAATGCTCTAATTTCTCGCCAATTAATAGCGAAATCGTTACCCTTATTACTCAGAAAATCTTTTACCCAATATACCCAATTTTGCATGAATAAATTCACTTCTTCGATACCAAAAAAGCAGATGGTATACGAAGAAAGAGAGGTTGAGAAAAACAGAGCCGATATTCAGCAATAGAAACATAGAAATAACGTTTAATTTAATTAGTTGTTTGGCGTTTGAAGGGTAGATAGAAGACTGGCTTCTTTTCAATCAAAACTGCGATTGTAACAGGCGATTACAGTGAACTAACTCACTCAACCTTTTAATGATGCAATATTTATGCGATCGGTGTTTTGTCTCGATTCTTTGATTTTGATCACCGAAACGGAAAACTAATAAATAATTTACGAACATTTATCTACAAGAAGAATCAGGTGACCGTGAATAAAGGATTCGTTTCGCTTCGAACCCATTTAGCATTATGAAAGGTGCTAAACTGCACACAAACATTGAGAAAGTAACATTAAGAACTCTTCAATACGTCTTTATTTTGTGAATAATGATGTCTGTTTTTTTAAATCACTAATTTGCATCGAAATGATGAATGTATGAACGGGAAATAGGTTGGTAAAAACATCCAATGACGGCTGATATATCGTTCAGTCCTTAGCCTTTTGGACTTAAATGAGATATGTGGTTATGGACGGGCTATTTTGCCGCTGAACTTCGGGAGCAACCTGTAAACTCCGTATGGTCTGTTATCAGGCATACAGAAGGCTACAATGTTCTCGAATGAGTGCATTGTAGCCTTCTGTATGCCTGAGAAAAAAAAGTACAGAAAAAGAGGAATGAGGCCCAAATCTGAACTGAGCAGATGAGGCTGAGACACACTCAAACGGGGCACGAGAAGTCAGTCTGGGATCAGGTTCCGCGTCATTGTCCATCTATCACGATTCACTCTTATTTTTCATAAGCAAGACGGATATCAAATTGTATGAAAACGAGGGAACAGACAACAAATTACACTCTACGGGTACCTTTCTCCCATTCATTTTCTTCTTCCCATCATTAAGTAAGAATTATATAAGGCCAAATTCAAGAAAATAAGTTTTTCACGCATTTGCTCACCGCGATCACATTTTGCCATATGTTGCATCACAATCCCATTTCTAACAACTCAGCGACTGGGATTCCTCATCTTCGAATAAACTATCGCTTCTTACCGTCAAATCAAAAGATAATCAAGAAATTGATTCGTTGATTATGAACTTTTCTGGTAAGAATCCGTCGGATGCATCAAAGAATTCAGTTATTTGTAATTCAGTTATTTGCGATGAAACAGCTTGAAAATGTAAAGGTTTTTCGGATATATCCGATGGAGAGATGAACTCAGAGGAAAGCTTTCAAATCGATCTTGAATAAATATTGATCATCAGTAAGATGTGTGCACTTACCGCTGCCTGATCCCCTGTCCTTGTGCCGAATACCCGACCATATGTTCATTAGTGAACGTCTGTTCGAATAGGTACTTGCATCGCTTAAAAGATAGTATTTGTTAAAACTTTATAACTATGATGAATGAAGAGTATTAGCGCCAAAGCTGCAAGCGGATGTGAAATCACAGTGCATGGTGTTTATATGTCTGTTTTTGGCAATTGTTTATATGTCTCGTGGCTTGACCAACGAAATTCATTCTGTTTTTGGCACTTGCGCTAGCAAAATATGCGTCGTGTGGTGACAACATGGAATGGTATTTGCTTTTGCGAGCAGTGTTCATTGACAGCATTTCAAAGTATTTCATCTTGATCTTAAGTGAATACGTCGAGTTACGTGTTGCGAGCAGTGAATACGTTACATATTCCCGTGAACTTTTAAATGATCTAAGTGATGCGTCAAAAGTTTATTAAGAATGAGTAACCTCGGTCGAGCATTCGAATCAGTCGATAATGTGGCTGCAAATGTTGTGCGTCCATTGTACATATCCTGAGAACCACATGCCAAACGTACTGCGCAAATAACCTGGAAGCACATCTTAGGAAATATTCGTTTTGGGACGATCAACGCAATAACTCATTTGCTGATATCAACTTATGAAATTTCCAAGTAATTGAAATAATATTCAATATTCTTTGCATAAGCCAGTGACTAGCCTCAGCTTTAAATGAGCAATTTTACATTAACGTTGCTGAACAATGCAATTCTCAGCCACATCTATTCAACAGAGTGGTTCAATTCACTTCTCTCATTTCTATCCGCACAATTCCTACCGCTTTCCAGACAACTTCTACAATGATGAAAATCTAGCCATTCATCAACCGAACTGCAAAAAATAAAGTGTCATCCAAATCGCCAGATTAAAATTCAGCATCCAATGCAGAATTCATAGTTGTAGAATTTGATTTCGATAAGATGCACACGTATTGTCTTCACTCTATTTTACATTTTCAATTTTATGAATTTGAGTGGATTATGTCGGGACAATCTCTCTTATAAATGCATAATATGATTCTGAGTTTGTTTTTTTCATTGAACATTTAGATGTGCAAAACTAAAGTGGAACTGCGAATGTGCACGATTTTGATGGATAATGAACCTAGGTGAAGCGACATTTACAGAAGATGTTTATGTTAGTAACGATTCGAGAGAACACTGCTTAGATCTTGAAGATAGAATTGCATGAAATGACATTACGTAATGCCGCGACTGTTTTCTCACTCTTACAGAATTATTTTCACTTTTTGTTTCTCTGCGAAATCAATTCTATCGATGAAAAGATACGATTAATTTTTTTTGTAACAATTTTGTTGCAATTTTTATTATTTTTCATTCAGTCTAATATCTGCCTCATTTTGGTTGCTGTAAACGAAATAATCTTATTCGAGTGTGCAATATTGCTCAAATATTGAGTGGAACTGCGTGTTTGCATTCTCTTACATTTCAATTTCATCCTACTATGAGCATGCCTTTGCACGAATGCATTCTATTCACTCCTTCACATCATAATTTCCAGAGTTCATCCAACCCCCATTATCACGCTACACTTTAATCATCAATACAACCATTTCTAATAAGCGCAACATTAACCTAACGTTCATTTTTTTTGCAGAAAATAAATAATAAAAATTCCATCAGTGCTCAAAAGAGAAACCGAAAGATGCTGAAATATGCACACACATTAGGTCATTAAAGAACACTTGAATGTTATGAATTAACGACCCAACCCGTGGCCAAAATGAGTCGCTGTCAACGGTGACCGTCGATTGGTTACGATCCCTCCTGAATCCGACCGACGAAACTGCTCTAATATTACGATTATTCGCACCAATTTGTAGCGGTAAATTGCGTCTTACATCACTGTTCTCTAGGTCTGAAAATGAAATGTGATGCTTAGAGTTGCTGTAAAGTAATATTTATCATTCAACTGAAATCAATGACACTCATTAGAAGGCCTCCCGAGGAGTATAACACATTTTTGAGCATACAATTCCAGTGAGAATGGAATGAAAGCTAAATTATTGCTTGTACCCATACTCTGGAAAATTAAAAAGCAACGATTTTGTGGAATCGAATTTCGAACGTAATTAGCAGACTGTTCATGTTTTAGTCATCGATGACGTGAGTTATTCGATCTTCTCGCATAATACTAGGAAAAGTGAAGCTTTATGAGGCTTTGTTAAAAAGCGATCGTAAGACTTATGTGGTTAACAGACGTCTCATTCGACAAAAAAGTGTGTTGAGATAGGAGATATGACTGAGTACCTATGAAGTATTCTTCGGAAAGTGATTTACGCATGCTACCGGATTGAAGTTGAATGGATTGATTTCGACGTGAAGACCTCGAAAGATTCGCCTCAGTTGAATCAGTTCTTTGGACAATTATCGAAGGCCGTTGAGAAAAATTCGGAGATGATGTTCGCAATCCAATCAGACGACTATTATCCTAAAAAAGTTTTGGATATCACTTGTTTTAAATGCATGAAGAAGATAGATTTTGTCAGTCGTTTTATCCACATGGATTTGTTCATGCTCAGAAAATTCATTGACTAAAGAGAAGAGCGAAAACGAACACTGCATTGTGGCCCACGAATTGAATACTGCATAAGTCGAAATGCAATAAACGCGTAACTGACCAACAAAACGAGTAGTGGACCCCAGAAAACGAGTACCTTTAAGCATTCAGTCTGTTAGTTTCGCCACATTTTGATGATTAATTCAGTCATTCTGGAATCAGTTGGTATGAAACAAATCTGTCTACACAAAACGCTTTCTCTGAGAGAAAAATCAACCGACGATAACATAATTTATAGTTGACAACTGAAATCACTTGAGTAGTGTGGTGATCAAACAGTTTCTTCTCTGGATCCTAAACGCTTCCTCTCACTGGAACGATTATAACGTGAGCTCATTTGATGGATAGAATAGCAAACTGACCAGATGTGATATATTATAAATGTTCTGAGTAAGTTCAGAATGCATATATTGAAGTGGATGGTGTAATGCTTGGAAGCGTTCAATAGACCAAATGTCTGAGCACTGAACCCAGCCACCGGGATAATTAGGATACACATTGAGTGTACGCCAAACCCACAGCTGTGGTACACTCCACAGTAATGAAAGTAACCACGAAATGACTATCATCGAACGAACTGCAGTCTACAACAGAAGTACTATCAAAAACGTATGAACGATTTTCACTTGCTGTGGAACTGTAAGGTGATGATATGTTAGTGAAAAAGACTTTTTTATAAAAATAGAATTTCAAGTGTTCATGAGTGGGATCCTTTGATTGCTTCACAAAATTTATGATTAACACACATATCTTGCTGAACCAAAATTCTAAATATCCGTTCGAGATGGTCAACGTAAAATTGATGAAGAGATGCTAGATTTTGAAAAGTATCCCATGTATTCTCGATTGATGATCCTCAGAAGGACTTGATGATTCCTTGAGAATGCATGTCAATCAAAGGAATGCAAGGATCGATTATGGCTGACATTTGCTCATTCTCATGTTTAATCTGCCTACTAAATAAGATATCACTGAACTGATTTCTATAATATCAAGTGTAACATTGGTAGCGTACCGTTGAGTGACGTCTCCTGATTTTAGACGCGGTAACGACATTACGCAGTCGATCCAAAGCAATGCAAACAACAATATTCGAACTGATATACAGTGCAAACATCGACATAAAATTAAACAGTTTACACAACAGATCACCACCGTTCCATGCATACGTTGCTAGCCAACAAAATTTACCGACCGCTAATATTATCAAAATGATCAAATCCGATATATTCAAATTAATCTTCAGCAATAAAAACCCGATCTGAAAATTAACTTCTGCAACGATTCATTTAAACTTCTAATGACGCATTTCAACGTCTTTATTAGTCGGTTTACCGATAAAAATTGTCAGTCTATGATCACCACCGTTTCATTTCATCAAGTTTTTTTTGAAATCTATGAACTTCATCAATCCTGTTTTTCCAGCCTGATTCATTATAAATGAATTAGTGTATCCACGAGAAGAATATCAGTATAAAAACGCACTGCGCATGCAACAAACCTTGACGGAATCATTCTTACAGGTTCTCAATTCCCGAAACAGTTTTGTAAGCACATAAATGTTAGCTGGTGTACCGATGACGATCACTAATAAGAGGTAGGTCATCTCGATAAAATCACTGAACAGATGCTCTGGTGGGATGTCGCACTCATCTCCACATCCGTCCTCTGTAACGTTCATCTAAAATACGAAACTGAACTCTTCAGGAATGAACACTTATTTTGTGATATTTTTACGCCACGTTGACATAATAGTAAGCTGGAATCGGATTCGGCCTAAAACTGGCACTAAAGCGTTTGCATTCATGAGAAGAACTGAAATAGGTTCGAATATGTTTTAAATACATGTGTGACATGTAATTCAAACATACTGGAACCTAATTCACACAAGCGTTCACTCATTCGCCAATGAATTTCGCCTTCTTCCAACTTGTTCATCGAATGCTTTGTTCATTTAACGAAAAGAAATCTGTTTGTGGCCGTTCTGTAAGCTGCGCTGACTCTGAACAATTAGCTGATTAGATAAAACCATATTACAGTTTCACTGTATAGGGAATGCTGGTACCACAATATAATGCTGATACCACAATAGAGTTAGAAACAGAACAGCTGGATTTCCCGGTGCTTCCCGAAAAATCCGTAGTCGGGGCTCCACTTTAAAGGGTCTTGCGCTACCTCATTTCCCGCTCACCGAGGCGGTATTAATCGTCCAAAAAACCGTCTCTTTCCCAGCCCTGCCAAATGGTTTTGACGAAACTTAGGGTACTTGGATTGGATGATAATGAACTTGAAAAGAGAAAGAGTTTGCAAATGAAAAGATGAATTCCTATGAAGATCACGGATGACCGATTCGTGAACTGAAACGACCGCGAATTATTTCATGCTTTCATGCATATTCCATTGAACTTCTCATGACGGATGAATGTGCTGAATGACATGGACAGAAGTATAAAATTATGTTTATTTGGAAGAGTTATATGGGGAGTTTCGATACTGAGCATGCTATACCCACTATTGCATGACTATGTTGCATGCACATCAACCAAAATATTTCTGTTCAAAATCACGAGTGAAGTATTTTGGTCAATTCATTCAACCACTTCATAATCCTTGCAACCTGTTGACGACAACAGATTGCATCCAACTTTGCAGTGACATCCAACTTTGCAGAAGTATTTCGAGCGTCGTTTAATGCGCAGTGTGCAATTAACGAATGCTTGTTAGGTGATGAGGAAAAGTTGCTACGAAATGAGCATTATATCACTTGTTGAGCGAGTGCAATCGACTGATGGATCTGTGATATCTATATTCAGTAGTATTCAGAAAAAGATACATCAGTTGAAACGCTAACGTATTAATGCCTGTTTAATTGATCGTATTATAAATTTAATGATTCATCGAGCAATCGCCATAATTCATTGATGAGCAATAGAATATCGCAGTCGTTAGTGAGAATGAGCATTCAGAAGGAATTTAATTGCATCGTTTGAATGAAGCGGAAATGGTTGGTGAATGAATGAAAAAAGAGACTGCCAAGAATCATGCAAGTATCGTCGAATTAAAACAACGTCATTTCATCGTTTTTATGATCGAATGAAAGTACCATAAAGTTGTTGCAATTATGTTCATTGCTGAATTGATTAATCCGATGAATTATACATTGGGAATAATGCTTCAGCAATTTTATTTTTTGATTTTTGAGGAATATGTACTGATTCATTGAAAGGAGGTCGAATTAAACTTTGAAAATCATCGAAGAATGACAGAAGAAGTGATCTTCCATCCACCTTGATTCAACTGGACTTTGCGGCATTATGTGAGATCGTAGAAGAACGTAAATTTTAGTTGGACGGGATGAAGATTGGTGAAAGGAATAATGAACAGAACATGGATTTGAACTGTTTAGAGAATTGAGAACATACTGACAACATGTAAAAACATGTAAACATTAAACATTAAAACTTGTAAAAATGTCACCACAAAGAAAGACAGAAGTTATGGGAGGTGAAGCAAAATATCATGGTCGTTTGAATATGTTCGAAATATATGAGAAAAGAACTCCCGCCATCACTCGCAACAGAACCACTGGGCATTCAGACTTGATGCTAGCGCACTACCCACTAGGCCAAGCCGCTACGGACAGAAGGAAAGTCAGAACATCACTTCAATACATTGAAAATCTTTTCCACGCCATATTTCGCGTCCCCTTAGTATTTCGCAAAAATTTCTTACATATTCGTAATCAGCTCGAGGAGTTCTACAATTTGATGTATATCTCATCCCGAAACGCTGGGTTCAGTTCGTGAGCTTCCCTTGTGAGGATGAATGAACACCATGAAGGAGTTGTTGGGAGCAAATATTCATTTGCATTTTGAGGATAATGTCGTTTAGTTTTCATTTCTCAAAATAATTTGTTTCATAATGCAATTGGGAAGATTTGGGACGAAGTGCTTTTGCTAGATTTGCTGAAATGTAAAATGTTTAATTTGAGTATCACAAATGATGAACGAAATTTACTGCGTGCAAAACTGAATGAAAGTTAAGCAATTCAAAAAATGCTTTTTCGAAGAAGCAACTGATGACCAAGTACGACAGCTAAAAAGCAATAGGCAATAGGATGCAACAACTAATGAAGCGAGCAACTCAAAGATTAACAATTTGTATTCCGGTGACTACAGAGCTTTTTTTGCACTCAATGGATTTTTTGCACATATTATGCAGCACAGTCAATTACTTCCAGCCCATCGAGCATTTTTTCAACATGAAGTTTGTATACTGAGCAAAGTTCAGGTAGTTTTGAGTTAGTAGTCTGTGTTAACGATGTTTTTGCATTGCGCTTAAATAGTGGGGATTTTAGAAGCGTTTAATACCGAATAGCCTTTGTAACCCAATGCGAAGGAGGCTGGAACAGGAGAGCCTCGTGTTCAGAAATTGAGGATTTATTTAAAATTGTACAAGTCTGTTGAGGAGGGAAGGAAAAAAAGAATACTCACGAATAGGGTTTGTAAAATCTCGATGATTTTCCAATCCCGGGATCGGGATTTAATCCCGGGATCGAATAATTATTGAAATGTCGATGCGGGACATGTTTAAATACATTTTTTTCGAACCAATATGTTCATTATTAATCAGAAAGGAGCTAATGATCATGCCGCAAGGGCATACTGCATATTTATGCTAAGGCATCTTGTCATCTCGAGTCTAAGCTAATAACAGTACATTTGCATGCGAATATGAAATTCTTGATTCTCAAACACTTATTTGCAATGCCTGAAGTCCATTTTCTCTCAGTATTAACGTCAGCTGAATTCTGCCGTTTCGGAAACTTCGATTTTTACGAAAGAAATGCGCCGCATGAATTATATCATTTGAATTTTGAAATAATTAAAAGTTCGAAGTTTATCTAAAGAGGTAAAAAATATCCGCATTGGATTTTCATCGAACCATCGAGCACTTACATATTTGATAATTTCGATCAAAAATCATGCAAATGTACTTGATATTCAAGCATAAGATCCTTTTGAATGGAACAACTTTGCTCACTTCGGCAATGAACTCTCATTAGGAGTGAACCCAGTGAGAATTTATGTACATTTTGATCGGATGAAAACGTTTCCAAATAGCGAAGTAAAAAGACTTGCAGTCATTCAGTTGAATTAACCATTCCATATGAATTAACAAATGGAATATTGAAGCCGAACAAATCTTGTCGGAGGAAACGACTCAAAATTTCATTGAACTTTTTTGCTCTTGGTTTTTATTAGAAAATGTGATTATCTCTGTTAGTCTATTACATAGAAATGCATCCAGATGAGGGTGATATAAACCAATGAAGAGCAGAATAATCAGTTGAATATTCAATGAAATGTTACGTAAAAGTTCATCGAGCTATCTTGATCATGTCATTCGTCTAAACTGCATCTATTTCCTTAGCTTAACATCAATAATAGAGGGCAAACAGCAAAGATAACTACATATAAATTAGATGGGAATGATTACGGCTTGCTTCAAGATGGGCATACTATCAAAATTCACATAAATTGACCCGTTTTATCAAACCCGGAAATCCCGGGATCGGGATCAGAACTGTAATCCCGGGATCTCGTGCAAACCCTACTTACGAAATTGCTGAGTTTAGGCAAATGAAAACCCAATGTCATGGTTAGGGAGCTTCGGTCCTTCGAAAAATCAGGTTAAGAAAAAAAAGCCTGTAGAACTGTTAGAACCAAATCCCGAGATGCAAAAATCGAAAGTGAAGGCTAAGTGGAACAGATCTGAGCGCCTGACGTGCTTCCTTGAATGAGAAACAATTCGATCAACTCTTTCCACTCAAGACGGTACACCACATCATACAGTAGAGATTACAACGGATTTACTTGAATATCTGATCCGAAGTCTCTTGACTCCCTAGCTCATCGAACGTGAGCCCTCTGAAATTTCCGGTTTATATGATGTTAAAGGCAAGGATTTGTGTCCATCAACATCCTAATGATTATGCTCTCGAAAAAATTAATGAAAGTATCCTGCAACAAACTGTATGTGCAGTATATCATTCATTACTTGCTGCAAAATCTATGGGAGGAGGATTCAACTAGTTATCGACGAACAAGGACGATGCATAAACCGAAGACTTAACTCATACTTCAGTTATGAGTTAATTTTTTTTGTTAATTTTTATTTCTTCAAACTCATAGTTATGGTTACAGTTCCTCCATGATTTTCAGTCTTCAAACGGCTTCAAAGGAAAAAAAAAACGAAAGAGCCTTAAAATTTGTCACACCGCACACGCTATTCGTATTTCATAACGTATTCACGAATTACTGAAAAGTGACTGATTGCTTGCATTTACATCTGTTAATGTCAATTGAGTGATGATTCAACGTGAGTCAGTGCATACAGCTATAACAATATCTGTAATCAGCCGTTTCATCACGCGGAAGTTCAGTTTTCTAACATTAAACCTGCTTCTCGTGATCCATAACTTATAATAAGCTTTATTTGGAAAATGGCAAAACAACTTCATTACTTCAAATTGTTTTACTGTCGCAGGAAACGTTATTTAATGTAGGGGATAGAAATCGCTAATGACATAGAATTGCTTTTGTTATATTCTTCCGAAGTCATTTCCGCATAACTTGGATTGTTTCACTTGAACGAATGAGATAGTTTTTCGAACCGGAAATTTTGTTGACCTGAAACGATCCATGAAGATATCGTTGAGATAAGGTGACATTTTGAGTGAAATGATTCTTTTAATACGTAATTGGATTGAAAGGCTCCAGTGAGTACGCCATCAAAAGTTCATTTTAAAATTGAGTATTAAGAGCACTAATATTATTCAATTTTCAACTAATGTTATTTGTGGTTTAGAGTTGTGTTCAAGCTCATCAGTATTCGCACTACATTTTGTTAGTCGCTTTCACCTTTCGGACTGTCACTCACTACAAATTTTTCATTCTAGTTTCCAGTTACATTCCTGCGGAAAGCTATTGGTTTAGTAAATTATAGTGCTAGTAGTAAATACAGTAGAATGTCATGAATTAATAAACGAATTCAGAATTATTTAATTTCGAAATCAACGAGAATTGTTTATTAAAATTCATTATGAAGCTGCGAAAAAACTACAATTCCTCATAATTCAACTGTGAATCACAAACAAACTCACGCTTTGAAACACAATACTTATTCATTCTTTCGCGTTACTACTGTAATCGAAACAATGGCAGTAGCACTATTCCTATTTTCCTGTGCTTATTAATTGTTCACTAATAAGTGCCAGTAAATTCGTTCTGCAGTGAACTGAAGAAGGAAATTTGTGGGAATCATAATCTGTGAACATTTCATGTGAATTCGAATCAACTCCGGTCATGAATATGTCCAATTGCTAAACGCTCACACGTTCCATTCATTTCACTAGCACTCTTTCAAATACTGCTCACTCATTATTTGCTTCACTCACCGACATTATATCAATAATTAATGCACCCACCGACATTATATCAATAATTAATGCACCCACCGACATTATATCAATAATTAGATTATGTGTTGATTAGCTAATGCAATCAATCTCGCGACTAACATAATGCGCTCGCTCACTACCCGGATGTCTGCGCATTCCATAATCATGCAAGTAATTCAGAAGCAATCAGATGCGTAATCCTTATTTCATAAACGATTTGCCAAACTTGCTGCAAACTCTATTCAGACAAATACTTGAAGAAACCGCAAAACATTCACTGCTTCCACATTCGTCAAGCTTGAAAATTACGTTCGCAACATTGTGTGAGTTTCCTCTATTGGATTTCTCTTGAGGTTGATGGTGGTGACAGAATAACTTTGTTAAAGATCAAATGACCAACTCGCGGTTTGTATCATCAATGCGTTGATAACTTCCTCTCCATGCACTTCCATAGTTTGCTGACTTATGGTTTCCTGTTGATAGCTGATTTTCATCCAGGAGAATTGTAGGAATAGATGAGACGTAAGCATCGAGGGTTATACATGGGAAATGGGAGAGAGGCAGTTATAACCTGGATTACCTGGATTGGTCAGGCTATCAAACGTTTGTAACGTTGCTGGCCACAATGCTCACGTTTCCGTTCGCACTGTTTTAGCCTTGATTGACGCCACCCCGCTGGCTAGGCGAGCAGGTCAAGTGAACAAAACCGAGTATTTAATTAGTTGCCGTGAATAGTTTGCAAAATTGAACGAGCCAAATACCAATCCAATAAACAGTCATTACTCTACAAAATAAATATTCCGCCGATCGCTCACAGCGATCAACAAAACAACCGTTCGATGCGCAAGTAAGAAGTAAAAGATCCAGTTATAACCATACGTGAGAAATCGAATTAGTAGATGTCCGATTCATGCCCCTTCCCATCGTTGTAAATGTTCAGATTCAGCGTTCCGACCGAAACGCCCGAAAACAACGGGAAAATAGCATTGAAGCCACAAAGCCGTAAGAACCCACTAAAAACCGTGAACTTTCCACTGAACTTCCCAATCAAACGTGTTATATGCTAAAAAGCAAACGTTATTTTTTGAGCTGAAAAGTGGCAGTGAGCAGTTTCAGACACCGGAACATTCATCGGTGAGAAGTTGAAGTTATGAAATGATCAGTTGATTGCTACTACTGCAGAGTCTCATAATCGTTCGTTACTACTCAAAGGTCTACTACAGGGTTTCTCAACCTGGGGTCCCGAGAGGTCATGCCAGGGGGTCCGAGAGAGGGTAGGGTAGGATGAAGTGCGAGAGTGGATTGCGATGAGCGGGGGTGAGTGAGGGATGCGGGAGGGGGTGCCAGACAAGGTAGGGGGTACAAGGGCGTCTTAAAATTTCTAAGGGGTCCACAGAGCAAAAAAGGTTGAGAAGCACTGGTCTAGCAATTTTTTTCACATATGGAATCGTTAACAAATTCAACGTAGGAAACGTTGCTACATTGAAACACTCAAAAACGTTGATTTAATCTTCAGTTTTTTCAATTTTTTAGCATTGAAGTCGTTATTAAAGCACTTTAACGTCTGAATGCATTCACATCACGCGTTATTCCATCGAAGACTACAGTATGGCTTCGAATACAAATTTTTGCCAGAAATAAATGCTTGAAATGAGGAATTATTTGAATTGAAAAGAGATGTTTTTGCCAAGCGGAACCACGAAAACGAATAAGTAATATAAATGCAAATTGTGAAATATGACAAAAGGACACTTCGAAAAGGGGCAACGAACGAACTGTGAAACCGTGTAAATTGAAAAATGTTTAGAATGAAACGTAATAAAATTTATGAATCTATTCTTTGCACGAAGTGATGAAAACTGAATTAACGGGTTGAATGAAAGCGTTTATTTGGCATCAGCTATACAAGAAATTAATTCAGAGATGAAAGTAGTTTCAAATCTATCAGCTTTGTGTTATCGGTGGAAATGCGATTGTAATGTTGCTATGGATGTACGTAGTTGTCTAACGGCAAATTCTTTTATCCTTAGATTGATTTCAGCCGAATCGAATTGCCCTCAATATATTTCCGACAGTCATACTTTTATGCATGATATCACTGCTTCCCGATCAATGCGAACACTAAACGCCTCGAAGTTTAGTTATTAAACAAATATTTGCTCATAATCTCCTTTCTCATCTGTTTTTTTTCCAACTTGATTAATCCAATGGTTAGGAAACTCATTAAGAGATAATAATTGAGGTCATCAAATAAGTTCAATATTCGAATCTCTAATCTTCAAGCATTTTCTTTGTTGGTTACACACGAACGTATTACAGTTTAGAAAATTTGTTCAATACTGAGGCCGATGTTCCGTTGAAGGAACAATTGCACGATTTGACGATCATTCAGTCGAGGTGCATAAATATTCAACAAAAAATCAAGTTTCGCGCTATTCATCGTCTTAAATTTAAAGTAATTGAAATAAGACAACACATATCATTGTTAAAATTGCGAAGGATTGAGATCAGTGAATTGTCAGGGAAATTATTCATGAAGAGTCGTTGGAATGACCAAAAATGTGATTTGTGTTCAAATGCATGTTCATTGAAAAACTTGTTGACTGAGGATTGAAAGCACAAAAGAGCCATTAGTTGCCGGTGATGAACACACAACATACGCAACAATTTCCTTTAGCACTGTTGAAATTGTTCGTTAGAGGGGAAACAAAGAGCAATGAACCAAATGCATTTCCTGGAGATTAAGCGAGACAGATCTGAGGCAAATCGAACGACAAACCTTCGGACAAATAACATAAATTATATTTATTTAATTGAGCAATTGCGCGTCAATAAAATTTAATTGTTATGCTCACAGGAAACAAATTCAAGTAAGCTGGTGTTTCGGAGCACAGCAATCAGTATGACGTGTAAGAATCTCCAAACGAGAAATTAATCAAGTAAAGGGATGGCCATAAAATATTCAGCAAATTATGTTGTTTATTGCTTTTGAACACTTAACGAATGATCCAAATAGATAAACACGGTTATTCGAGCAGTTCTACAACCACACAAATATGCAGATATTCATTTACGTTTATGTGGATATTTGCTATATGCAGTTAAGTGTAGCACGTCAAATTCTTCATAAGGATATGGGTACAGACCGAGCGAATGATCGATTTGCTAACTGACAATTAAGCAGTTACAGCACAACTGATTCTATAATGTAGTTATCGACACTAATAGATCTCTTACAAATGTGTGAATCTCGCGTGACTGAAACTGGTTATTTTCTGTGATATAAATTTGAATGTATCGCCACAAGTTCGCAAAAACACTTCATCACATGTGCGTCACATTGAAAAGGCTTACATTGACGTCATCGATTGTGGTTTCATTCGAAGAGAGTTCACAACAAGTGAACGTTGCTGAACAAATTACGGTTATGACAAATAAACAACTCAAAACAACATTGAGGATATTCACACTGTACAAGAGTTTATCGTTATGGATTGTTATTCTTCTCAATTGGGTTGCATGTGCAACCCATTGGAGGTACGGGGACGGGCCATTGCAGTATGCATCTTAATGAATGTCTGCCGAATAAGCGGTTTACCTGCAGATGAGAAAAGGCGACTTTGACATGCAATGTTCATATTTGTTGAGAGATGCGATCATCGGAGCAAATAGATACCTTTCATGGTGACTGATTCGTTGTTCAAATTTCAATATGTGCCGTTGGCATTCCCCAAAAGGGCCTTCAGCTTTTTTGATGTTGATTTTCCACTAAGTAATACTTGCATGAAGAAACTACATTTGAAAATAGAATAATAAAATAGGTTATCATATGACTAACAGTGGTGTTGCAATCATATGAGAAAAACGATCGCCTATACTGGATCCTCTAATCGAATAATCCACTTCACTTCATTATTCGCATGTGTTCCTTAAGGTGGAAAATTCTCTCAAAATATTGACTATCGATCCGTAAAATGAAAAGTATACATTCGTAGGCTATCGTTTCACTCAGTATGATCGATCGATTTGCTAATGGGGTTCTCGAAATGTCAAAATTTCAAATGTTCAAATGTCTTGTCACAGAGAAATGTCACTCGCAATTTTGATTTATAATCGGATTATGAAATTTCGTTCCTAAGTTCAATGAGCTCTCACAATATTCAGTGGTCGATTCTATGTGATCGTATAGTTCGTTTCATTATATTGTATATGATACGAGTATCATATCTCATTTTCATTTGCTTGAAAACATTTTATGAGAACTATGAGAAGATACCATCAACGGTCTTTAGTAACGACTTGACCAACTTCACTGATCGTTTCTGCTCAAGCATGGGTAACCAAAACTTTAATAAAGAAACGTACGGAAGATTACTCAATTATGGCCTGTTTACATTTCCTCATCATATCACGATTAAAATTCATAGGATGCCAACGAGGCATTAAGATAATGAAGAAAGAGGCTGATTCGATAGATATAGGAGTAATACGAGCGAACGACAATGTGATTAATAATAATAATAATAATAATAATAATAATAATAATAATGCTATATTACGCTCAACAATATACTCTTAAATTGCTGCTTTGTACGGACGGAAAAAGTGGGGGACGACATTTTGCAATCGCAGACCCCGAAAATGTAGTCGGCTTGAAAGAAGGCAAGGACTAGGTCCCTGAAATTGCCCGATCCCCGCAAGACAATTGCATAAACTCATCGATTCCCGCAGTAGACTACTCCTATTTCTGATGGAAATCGTGATGATAACCTCAAAATTAATATTAATAATGAGCGCGACAAAATCATTTTACAAACAAAAGTAACCAGAGAAAGTGTGCTTGATCTCGATTTATGATCACCAACAGTACAACTAAACACCTGATATACCCATCACGCTGCGAGTGCAGTTCTTTCACTCTTTCGCCGTTTTACATCATTCAGTTTTTTTCTGCTGTATTTCGGTAACCTAAACAGTAGTCAATCCTTCTATTCATATTAAATCAACCCTTTAAAATTGTTTATTATTATTTTTTGCTTAAAGTTACCCTTTTTAATATTTCTTCTATCGTTACTTAAACATCTGCTAATCGATCAAAGCTTCTCTTTAATGCTCATATCAAGTTTGTGCCGATCACGACTCAACAGTCTTCTAATGGCAAAAAACTTCAGCGAATGTAATAGCATTCGACAAATACTCGTTGCGATCGCAGTTTCAAAAAATTGACGCTGAAATGAAATTTATTGTTGAAAAGAAATGATTTTGTAGTGATGATGAACTACTGCGATGACAAATCGTTATAACGATATGATTAATTCACAATAATTGGAATTTGTTGGATTGATTGACGACATCTGATTATGGTGAATTTTATAAACGTAATATATCGTCAAAAGTGATAATTACATGTTATTGAAGTGTAACAGTCGCGTAATAAGTAATTTGTTGTATTGAACGGGCAATCCGATCATATTAGCCAGTCGACTGAGGGTAGTAATTGCAATTTGGGTAGATACTGCTTTTAATCGCTTCAGATGAAGGCAACTGACATGTTTATGTGGTGTTTTTTAATCACTATCTCTGTCTGCAACAACATTCACGTCTGCAATTTGAACGAAATCGAATGATTGGTATTATCCGGTGCGATACCAATGACATGGGATCGTCATAAATTGATGGTAATAGCTCATAGATGGTTCGTATGGCATCGGTTAACACTCACAGCAAACCTCCTCTCATGAAAATATTCGAGTATTTTTTACTGATTGTTGAATCATTCAACGAATTAATTAGCACAGATGATCAATGAACAATTTTCAAGATGATTTATTTTGCATTTCACGCCGTCATCAATAAACGAGCAATACGCGCTTCGAACTTATGCGAAGTGCATATCATAACAAGTCTGCCGTTGAACCAGTATTACTTCAAAAAAAGAGAGAATCAACAAATGAGAGAATACTTCACAAGACCTTCATGGCTGAACGCCTCTGAAGTGTTGTTTTCTTGGCCGAAAATGTCGATAGAAAGTACATATGATAGGACATTCATGTTCCAAGCAAGCGAATACACGAAATCCATAAAAAACATGTGGTAATGACGTGTTGTAAAAGTACGAACAACTGACGTGAGAAATTTAAACAACACTTCGTCTTTAATAGGCACGAATCACGAACAGGCAGTAGTATCAACGAGACATTTCTATTGATGCTGAAGTGAACTCACGTTAATCCGTTAAAAAATGCGTTACTAAAAACAGATAATTCGATATAAGCAAAATCATAGCCAGGCTCAGGCTCGCAACATCAATGACATTGGCACACCACTTAGTTCCAAATAAAATTTTCCTCCACGAACGAGAATCGGACCTGTGACGTACCAATTACCATGATCTGTTGCGAAGACCTTCAGCCTTTGCCAATAGGTTCTGTTAAGATTGCCATCAGTTCTTCAGCGCACATAATGCGATATTGATGTGACAAATGTCAAACGTTACAATCAGAGCGAACTTATCGCGGGTTCGACTCCCGCTTGCGGAGGAAAGTTTTGCTCGGAACCGAGCGGCGTACGAAAAACCAGTATTCAAAAAAAAGCTGGAAGAATGAAGGCAGGTTACAGATGTCCATTTTCGAATACTTCCATCAATTTCATTGCTATTCAATACTTACCCGTAATTTATGTGAAGTCCATCAAAATAGTCTTACAAAATAGCCTCAAAAATTTGATAAAAACGATGTCACTTCTATTGAGTGTAGGTTTTAGTAGGTCCGTCTCATTAGATGCAGTTTGGGAGAAGGCTGAAACAGCTGCAATGATCAATGATACCAGACCAAGAGAACATATTTCCTCAAATAAGTTCACCGTTTTAAAGTATTTCCTTACATGAATGTACATCCCTCCAAGAACTTGAAAATATTGCATTCATATGAATTCTCGATATAATGTGAACCTATGTTTTGCTGATCGACATCGCGACTAGGCTCCTTCGCTGATCAACACTGCGACTAGGCAACATCGTTAATGCCGAGTGACAGCTTAAATTTTTGCTGATTAGATTATCAGACTATCTTGAGTAATTGTTCGCTTTCACTTAATCCTGCTGACACACTGCAATTGAATTACTCTAGAAATAGACGCACGCAATCATAAGCTATGAGATTCTTTGTTTTCATAAAGTGAGATTTTCTTTTAAACTCGATGAATGATTTCATTAAGGAATACATCTTCAAGCATTCTTTTCAAACAGCGTACAGGAAGAATCGATAGATGGGAATGGGCAAATGAATTTTGTTCGGTGGAAATGGGGTAAAAGTAAATCAAGAAGTATTCGATATATCACAGCGTTTAGTTATTCAATTGGAATGAGCGCCTGAAACTGAGTCCGAATGAACGATCTAGCGAGTAGCATATGCTTATGAATGCAGCTGGCGAAATTATTAAATTTTAGTTGAGCTTTGTTATTGATATAGCAGTTTGTAGAGTGTGAATCGTTATGGAAATTCGGACTAACTGATCTGCAAACAAAAAATTTCAGTCTGTAGTTGTTTTCTTAACTCATGCGCTAGCACCGTGTAGAAGTACCCACATGGCCAAAAAACTCGCCAAATAGGCCTTTTGAGCAATATTTTGAAATGGAATATTATATCGTAGATGATATGCGGAGAAAATCTTCGGTTTGATAGTGATTCTCCAACGATTCTGAGTTTTCGGAAACGGATTCTGAGGTATGGAACATATACGCGTTTCTGGTTACGAGTGAGCGTAAAAGCCTAAAGAATGTACCCTAGAGACCAATAAGCCTTTGCTCATGAAATGAGAGAGGGTTTTGGACTAAAAACTTTTGAACTGAAATGTGAAAAGCTGTACAAGAATTACGAGAATTGACAGCTGCATGTGAAATTGTGAAGACGTCAAAACAAAGTTCTTGTTTCGATCTTTCATCGCACATATACAGATATAAAATGAACAGATATCTCATAGACAAGTCAAATGGTGAGGAATAGAATTATCGCTGGCTGAAGCGGGAGTGCGTTCAAATGAGCAGCATTACTTTGTGCTTCTGTCAGTCTCGAATCCAATTTCGTTTCGAGTACCTCAGCTTGTGTCTCTTTTTGACGAGCCAATAAGTCTTAGTTGAGTCGCATTCGGCAAAAACTCGCATTTACATAGCAGCACAACATCTAAATCGATAGCAAAACTTTTGCTCTTTTGTGATGATTAATTGAAGAATCTATTTGGCATTTTGGTGTAATTCCGTCACGAAGCGCAGTTCAAACATTGAAGTGAACACACTCAGTTCTCAGAACGTTTAATTTGTCTACGGACTGTCTTTGACATTTTTTCTCAATTCATCGTACAACGATTCTCGCCTATCTACAGCGAAAATTCGACGGTTTCATTGATTTGCGTTCACGTTCTCTTCTCTACACTTCAATCCAATTGATGTATAATATTCCCCTGATGAAATGATATTGATACTCACTATCAGGTATGATTTGGCATGTTTTAGTTCATTTATACATGCAACGGAAATTGTGAACATAATTCAGCCAATATATTGTGAATATGCGATTAAATTGTTAGTTACAACAATGAAAGTTCTGGAAACACACTGCACCTTTAAGAGCTGAGTGATCGATGCAAAAGAAGGCCCAAGATGATCGCACAGTGCGTCAAGTCATTAGACTCGAAATGTTGAATGAGTAATCTTCATTGCGTTTGCGTTGCTGATCTTAAAATGAAATGGCAAAGACTGAATGACATAGATAAGCGGACGGGAGTGAATGTTCATGCGAATGTAATCGAATCCCATTTCGAACACTGAAAATTTATTGGGCCGAACACTGCAATTAATCAGTGAGATGATGTTTCACGATAAACTTCCGCATCGCAAGATTTGATGAAAGAATTAATTCCGTTCAACTGATGCTAAATGTTTGCACTTGATCGCATCATCACAACAATGCAAATTTGACCATCACGATATAATAAAATAGCATCAAATGCAACGCAATTTTTATCAAAAGCCGAGAACCGCGCATGTTTTCAAGAGACCAATGACTTTTTGATTATAATTAAACAATTGTTTTCGCATATTGTCTTCGAATCATTCCATCAACGTTACCTACATGCTAGTTGTTTTCAATCAGCGAATAGATAAGCACAGTTCAGTATATGAAATTGAATTCACGATTGAGGATCCTAGGGATATTAAGGGGTTTCTGCAACAATAGGCTGGTTTCAACGTAGGTGTAACACAAGAAGAGAAGTTCACCATTGCTTTCTGTTCGTTGATTTGACCAACAGACACTCATAGTCAGCTTCGAATGATTTTTTAGTAAGATTCACAACGAGCGGACGTGAACATTTAATGAAGCTTTTGACATTCACTGCTCAATAGGACACTCAAACAAATTGCTTTCACAGTGCAATTTTTTGGAGCAACGTCAAGTACGCGCTAATTGATGACGATCGGTGAACTGGAAATATCATCTAGGCATAAAAGCATAAACAGGAGTTGGTAAAATCGAATAATGTAACGTATAAATATTCTCTTACGCTTCAGCAACCTTTTAATGTTACAACCTTCATACACTTCCAGTGACAACGTCACCAATTGACAAACTAGCCACAGAGATTACAAATGCGTTTATTACTTCATAAGTATCATGTTACAGATTGCAAGAAAAATGTTTGCGTGCTGTTAGTCATTCCCATAGGTTTTCAAAGGCTAGCTCTCGAAAACGTCAGTGTTATTAAATTTACACGCCAACCCTATATCAAATATCTGTTGCAAAATCCTTTCTACATTTTCTCATTACATGAGCTGATCATCTCTCAAATAATTCACCTCTTCAAAATCACAACTGAAAATTCAAAATTAAAAAATCATGATCAGAATTTGAAAACGAAATTCAAAATGAAACATAATAATTAGAGTCCGTTTGAAGTTGTATGTGGGCAGGATTCGTTTGTTTCTTATTTGCTTTTCGATAACGTTTTGTGTCAAGCACAACAAAATCATTCTCTTTGCATCAAAAAAATCCAATGGTGAAACCGATTCTTAGTCCAATGATCAACAAGAGGTTCATTCTGAACTCAGGCTGAAGTTCATCCTAATGCTTAGCTGAGGCTGTTTTTTGAAATATACCAAGCGGCACAGGCTGAAACTCATCTTGTGCCGCTTGGTATATGGCACAGGTTGAAACCCGTGTTTAAATTGAGAACTACCCCACGCGTAGGCTTAGATATACCGGAATTTCGACTGAGGCCTACCACAGGGCTAAAGGTGAGGCTTGCCTCAGATGTGAACCTCATCACTGTTTACGGTTAGACGTACCTTGGGCTTTTTCGAATTCCGCCCGCATTTTCATTCCGTTTCGAATTGGAAATTTGAAATTTGGAACAGATTATGCTAACCTCTCGTACTGAATTCGAAATTCCGATCATTTGAAGTGAAATTCCGATCATTTGCGAAGATCCGTTTTTGAAATAATATTCCATGCTGAGAGTAAAAAATAATTCAAGAAGTTTGAAATTTCTGAAAACCGAAGAAAGCAATTTTGAGTTGAATATCGAATTTAGAATTGACTATAAGTTCGAACAATCTGAATGCTTCGAAGGGTTTAGTACTGTCTGGGTGACTGAAATAAATGAAACAAACTACTAATTAATTAAGAATGATTGGAGTCTTGAGCAATTTCAGCGCTACTTATTTATGTTGTGGCGCGATCCATCCTTTGTGACTTAATAAAGCATACTCTGACTTAACATTTTCAATTTCTCTCGAGAGAGGAACTGTCGACAGAATCGTTTCAAACCAACTGCTGACAATGAGAATTTTTGCTGGCGAGCAAATAGTCAACAAAATATCAATCACTAAAAAGTTGTTTATAAATGGCTCTGTGAAAAATCACTCGAAAAAAGGTTTCATTAACGAGAACAGTTTCGAAAAAAGAAAGAGCTGATTGTAAGGATTAAGAGGTTGAAATTTTAGACAGAGTAAAATGCAAGATAATTTCCTCACTTATTACCTTATCACAAGTTCCGCAGTTGCTAACGATCACAAATACGTCGAATTTACATTATGTTGTTATGAAAGTCTTGAATAAGAACGAATGTCATCATAAGTCAAATCGGGAAGTAGCTTTTAAAATGAGGAACTGACGAGTGAGTCTGTTAGTACAAATTCTCTCAAGAAGAGTAATGCAAGCTATGGAGATTGAATGTGAATAATTGCAAAGATCTTGAAGAAAACGGTTACATTTACAGATTGTTTATAATTACGTTTTTAGATGCATTTTATTGATAACGCTTAGATAAGTGAATGTTGATGCTGGTAAGACATCGCATGCGATTCGACCCGAATATGCATCACATTGTGGATTTCATCGCGATTTGTTGCTATTCAAATCAACGCATGTATATCTCGCCTTTTGAGCGCAACGACAAGCATAACAATCCACATTTTTCTGCGCTTCAAAGACTAGCTACAACACTTCTTTGTGACCAAATAACAAGTGACCTAGCAAAAGCAATTATCGAAATACTCATTGCTGAGGTAGAACGAAATGAACTCTCGTAAGTTACAAACAGGATACAGACCGAACTAAAAGTGTTGTTTGAATGCAACGAAACACTACACTGACTTGCATCAACGTTTTCTAGTGCCGCTATAACTTCTTTAATGATCATATTCATAGGAATGGTCTTCCAAGAATTTTTTTGCATTGAATTTAGTGCCTCAAATGATTCCGTACTATGGAATATGGGAGAGGTTCAATAAATGTGATCAATATCGTAATGAATAAAAGCGCGACATTCGGAAACATTTTTTCAGTTTGTGAATGGCTTTTGGTCAGAAGAAGTGAACGTGAGTGGATGTTGGATGATCGATGATAAACAAGCATTCACAGTGATTGCCGAGATTCGAGAATGGGGTGCTGGTAAGCGTGGTGAAGGAAGAGCTGACGCTGATCCACAATCAGCCAATTTCGAATTGATACCTCTTAGACCTGGCTTCAAAACGAAATCCGCTCAACCTGTGCTCATACTGGTATGATTATAAATACCATTGTCCATTCGAGCATGACTTGAGCTTCTATTCGAGCATGATGTGAGCTTTGGGATATTGTGTTCCACATGTTTCTTTGAAGAAACGAAACTTTCTTCTCGGAAACTGACGTTAGTGGGCTTTTGTAAAGTGAACGCCTCTAACGTCATGAAAGAGTTATTCGTTGTAGTGACACAATATCAATTAGAAAGTATCAAATGAATGGTTGTAAACATGCTGTTTCATGTAGCAATTAGAAAGGCAATTATTTTTCGCTGCATCTAGTTTGACTCTCCTTTTGCGTCTGACACAGTCTTAAAGAAACAATTCACTGCTATTCATGCTATGGAATTTGTTTTGTTCAAACATTGTAGCACACGAATAGGTAATGGAGTGGGTGATTATGAAAGGCAGAAGATGTAGGCAAGCTTATTAGGCAACTTGATATTTCAGTAGAAATTGATGACATAACATTTTTTAAAATTCTATCGCTAGCGATAGAATGGAACAGAGGTGTGCCATATGGTGATGACAGCAGCGGGAATTTAATAGCGGTTTGTTCTATTCAACATGAAGAAGGATTAAACCTTGCGCAGAACTGATATGTTCGAACAATTGATTTAAAGCACGAATGAACGCTCAACGAAGCAAAAAATCGTCTGCACCGTAACGCAGCCATTTGTTCTCAACTAATCAAGCTCATTTACACTTCAATGAAATGCAAAATGTCATAGCAGCTGAATTTCCCCTGCAACGCAGCCTCATAAACAGATGTCGAATATTCCCAAATCATGGCAATCCACTATCAATTACAACACATTGAAAGTTTCGTACTTTACAGTTTCCTTAGGCATGATATGACGACTTTTTGTTTGGTTGTTAAACCCCAATCGATCAATTAAGTTCGAGCCAGTATTGCAGTCGATCGAAAGTCTGATGAAGTATAAAGCAAGCAATAATCACCTGAAATTTCTCAGAACTAATTTTATATACGATGCATTGGTTTTGTCAAGGGCAAAAACAATCAGTGCGCAATGGTCTGCATGAATTATTCAAGAACGAAATCACCAACACCTGTTGTTGTTCCTAACAAGTCGTACATTGAATGGAATCAAGTTTTTAAAAGAATCCCTTTGAATAAATTTTCACTTTCTATGAATTTTTTATAATCGATGGGGAATGAATAAACCGCTCTAGAAGTTTCTCGTTCTCCAAAAAAATTCGAGTCAGAATAAAAATCCGATGTGCTCACAAGCACCGTACATTATAAATAATGCATTAATGCATGAAAGCAATAAATGATTGATGATTAAAGTGCATTCAATTACGAAAGTAATTGTGATTGCAGGTAAGGGCATTCAGTGGAGATGTATCAACGCGAAGGGGACTCGTAGAGATAGAAACAACGTGTATCTGTAAGGATCGTCGTAAAACACAAACACCGATTGCGAGTAGAGTGAACATCGGTGATATACTGTCGCTGTCACTGGATGACGATTTTGTGTGTCGTGCATTGCGAATCCAGGTTTGAATCGAGACTGTATTCATTCACAACGTCCCTAGTTGAGAAGAGATTTTCGCAACTCAATAACAGGCCTTTGCCTTGCTCAATTCGTCTTGCTCGTGAGCTAAAATGAGCTGAGCTGATGTGAGCTGCAAGCAGAACCAGTTGAAACTCGGCGAGACATAAAGATGAGTGTGAATCGAGCGCAGCCCGTTCATGAACTGCATAAGCGAACCGGTGAAAATTCTATAACGCTTCAGTCAGTGGACTTTGCAACTATAAAAACACTTCGCTTCTGCCACAGTCATAAATTTCGATTCGTTATTCGCAATAAAACTCAAATGTGCATTCGAGAAGGAGATTTCACGTAAAAACTGCTTTGAGTTTATTGTGTAATTTTTAGGCGTTTCGCAAGATCGGCTCACGTATCTCGCGTAAAGTGACACTCATCTTGCCATCGTTCGACAACTCACCAGCGATCAATTTCGATTGGATATCCACTAGTCTACCTCATTCGGCCACCTTTAACGTCGGCGATAAATTCCGAGCTTTTGTGCCGATCGATAGCGCATCGAAACTCAATTATTTGGTATTGTTTTCGCTCGCCAATATCACGTCATCCCATTCCTATCCTATTCTCTCGAAAGCGAAATGCGTCATTTTGCTCAAATGTTTACATCATATTTCTGGTAGTTTCAAAATTTCTCTTTGGAGGGAGCTTACGAAGTTCGTTCAAGTTATTTGACACAAGCTAATCGAAATAAGTCAAGACATCGTCAGATGTTCGAGATAACATTGAAAGATCCTCAAAAGACGCACATAAGGTAACAGAAATTCAGACCAGTGAATCGGTGAATTGAAATTCGACATTTATCGACAGATGAGCTTGAAAAGAAATGAGTTGATATAGCATCTGATGCGAACGAATTGACAGGTTGTGTGCAATAAGGCGTCAATAGCAACAGCAGGTCGCGCGAGAGACGATGGTCTAATAATATTCGAGATTAATTCGAATATGATTGAATATTGTGTCTTGTATGTGTTCAATATCGATGAGGATGTACGCACCGATATGATACTTTTTTTCGTGCGACAGCAATGCCCGGTTCGTTCACAGCATTTTTTCATCGCAGTGAATTGTCATCTAAGTCGATCGTATGAATGCACTAGTTCAACATTTATCAGGGCATATTTTCTTTATTAATTACTAATTGATGGCGAACATTTCTCGGTGCTGGCGAACATCCAATGTTCGTTCGTTTCACTGAATTAAATACAAACTTATTATATCACTGATGTATAGGCAATATTATGAAAGCCTATTGATACACTCTACGGGATTTCCTTCCGATGGAAATACTCATATTTTTGTTCATTCAAAATCATAATTTCAGTATTCAGTATCAGTGTCAACGAATAAGATTGTTCCAAGTGAAACGATAAATATAACCCTAAAGGGAGGCTCAAATGGGCTTGCGACACTCTCCGCTATTGATGCGAGAATGCTGAGACTTTTTGAGGTATATTCCACTCTCTGGCAATATGCTGCCCGTGTGGAAAATATTTGCTTTTGATGTCACTGTAGTGAATTGATGATAACGGTTTTTTTGCGTCGGCTATTCTGCTTCTTTTATTTTCGTATTCACAGTCGTTATTCTTTTTAACTTTCCATCGATTTATTGAGAAGAGTTCAAAAAAAATCTTGCACTACTTAGTGTTTCCGGGAAAATAAATCAGTTCATTACAAGTTCTAACGTAAGTGCGATGTGCTGACGAGTTTGTGACTCGTTATAATCTGTAAAAACTGATCGCAAATTGGCTTTATTGCCTCAAATTTCAACGGAATGAGTTGCAGAAGTGAATGCATGAACATTCCACTCGATTTCGTTAAGATGGGAACATTGAGACAGACTAGTATGGAAGGATAAGATTGTTTGTTTGTTATGTTGAACAATTACAGACTCTCTCATCAACAACTCTCGTTCACTACTGGGACCTATCGTTTTTCAATAAACCCGAACTCAAGGATGACCAAATTCGACTCATCAATTTTCTCGATCCTAAATCGCTCATAGACTCATTCAGTATGTTTACAACAATACTATATCCTCAGTACAACTTCACAATTCGGTGTGCTCCAAGAAATTCATCATTTGTAGGTCGTTTTCGAATAGGAGAATTCTTGGCGGCAGGACACTCAGAATTACTGCATAAATTATCGGAGATGAGCTTATTTGTTGCGATCATACACGACCTGTAATATTTACAAAAGCAACTGCAGAATGGCACAATAAACCCACATAGATTCGATGACTTTGTGAATATCGCAATATAGTAGAAGATAAATAATGCAAT
Source organism: Anisakis pegreffii (assembly GCA_035041965.1). Lineage (NCBI taxonomy): Eukaryota > Metazoa > Nematoda > Chromadorea > Rhabditida > Anisakidae > Anisakis > Anisakis pegreffii. The sequence goes on along the minus strand of JAPYMA010001367.1, from coordinate 9,837 downwards.
GCGTAATCATTCGATTCCGTATTATTACCACGAGAAATCATCTAATAAACATTCTTTCATTATCGCGTTCACTATAAAAATTCTCGATTTCGAGGGCATTCTCATTCTAGCATCCGTTCCGATGAAAAAAGCGACCAAGTACTTTGTTCTTTGATGCGTTCAGAAGAACTATTCAATCACATCATGATGTCACACTTCAAAATCGAAATCATTTCAGATGAACTGTGTCATGAAGCTGGCATCTTATTTTTACAGCACCTCAAGAATTGTCCTCAAAGCGAAGAGACTCGCTCGATTGTTTCATATCAATGCCTTCAAACAATCATACTTGCCTGCGATCATGCACTTCCACCCATATGTTCGTCAATACTCCTTTCATATTTCACTTGTCCGCATACTGCATTTCTCTTTTAGGAAACATTACTGTTTCAATATTAATTATGCACCAATTTTCACATTTGACGTCAGCATCATAAAAATGATTGAAAATCAATCTTTCAAGGATAGAGATCATCAGGTGATCATATTGTTGAAATTTCACTGCTTTTTGAAATTTTCTCGGCATTCAAATTCAAACATTCAAAACAATGAGCTCCGTTAAGAAATCTATCACAGAAGTGCTCACTGTCGAATATGAAGCAATCATGAATTTTCAGCGAGTGCAGCGTGTGATCGGAATGTTCAATCATGTGAACTGATCAAGCTTGCTGGAATGCCTTATGTTGCTCGCATTAGTACAAAACCTCCACTGCTACAATATGGAGGAGTAATGAATGATGCGGGCATTATGAGAGGACAGAAGAAGCCTTCGATCAGAATAAGGGAACTCTTCCCTGAAGTTTGGCTATTCGATGACTTCATTCTCGGGTTCATCCTTTATTTGTAGCGTTTCATTCAGTGACGTGTCTCACCTCCCCTTGAACTGTTTACCAATGTTAGTCAGCAGTGCACCAAACACTCAGCAAGACGTGAAAATGAGCCGTAAATTACAACGACCGAGATGCATTAATGATTTAGGCGTAGTGGACGCAAGACAGTGCAACTGAATTCGCCGGATTCAGTTACTCAGTGGGCAATCAGTTCATCGTTTTGGTCAGTTGGTGACATGAACACATGCTCACCAGTGAGCCCAACTGTGACCAGCTCGAAGGACACATTCATAGCCGTCGAGGTACCGAATCACGTCTATGTCAACGAGACAATTACCGCTCGTGTCACTGTCGTCGCTGAGAATATTGACGAACATAAATTGGTTGGTGTGAACTCATTCTTTGATTTCTCCATTCTTATACGTAGTGTGGTGTGTGGATCGGGCAATTTCGGGATCCCCGTCCCCGACGCTTTTTCGGCCGCATACATTTTCGAGGTATTCCCCATCCCCGATTTTCCTTTCGTCCCTACACCACACTACTTATGAGCATCCAACGATCTGAAATTTTATTCATTCGAGGCTATAATCACGAGCGAAAATTGTGAAATTTTGCTGTGGAATTTCCGAAGAAAAAAACCCATTCTTGGATTAGTTGCCTTCGTAGAGGGAACCGCAGACGCGACCAGTGAGACGTTTCACGTTCAGAATTACTTTGCTTTCAGTATTCCGTTTGCTTGGCTGGTCTACAACGACATGTTTGTGGCGATATCGGCACCGAAGGAGAAAGGGGTCAACCGACATATACAAGAATTGAGGTATCTCCTGCAAAAAGGACCGCAACTAAGAGTTTCACCCTTCGGTGCGTAAGTACGAGTATTTATCGAATTTTTTATGCCCTTGCGATACATAAGTTGCGGCGTATGTTACTAAGAGATGAATTCTATGCACCACTGATATACTCTTTTACACTTCCAATCAACGATCATCGACTGAGGTAGCTGAAGATCGCTGCTAGACTGAAGTCGACTTCACCTCACTTTTTTCGGTTCAAAATTTATCAGAAACCGTTATGATAGCATTCGAATCCACCGAGCCACATCGATGAAGGCAAAAATTGGTCTGACTGACCACAGGACATTTTCAGTTTCTTGAGTACTGGTGAATCGGAAGTAATATTTAAGTTAAAGGACGAGGATTCCTATCCAGGTAAATATCACTGTGATGTTGGAATCGTTTACGACATGGTCAAAATCAGAATTACAATCGCTGTGAGTTATTTCGCAATGATCATTGCCTCAACATTCATATTTTCTTCGCTTATGATCGCAGATGAAATGGTTATCTTACATCAGTGTTTCTCACGCTCTGAAGCTCCATTACCTTTTTCGCTGATTTGACAGACCATCATTGACCCCTCCCACCTCCGCGCAAAAATTTACTATTTCCATGCATAACAAGTCGGAAACTGGTCCGGAAATTCCTCGGTTGCGTGAATCAAATTAATTGTTTGAGATGAAACGAGTATTTTCGGAACATTATTTAGCAGTTGCAGAAAGAATATGAACCTCCGCAGTTGACAAAAAAAGCAATGAAAAAATGTATTCGTTAGCGATGAAAAAATTGAAATTTATCAACAAGTTCAAGTATTCATGAAGAAGGAAGATGCAATGAACCATTCGGAAATTATAACATCTTCGAATGAACGGAAAAGCAATCGTTTCATCGGAGTGACAGTTAAGTAATAATTAAAAATTATCACTCGCTGAATATAAATCTGAACTATTGCGAGTTCCGAGATGCGATAAGTGCACAAAGCCTGCCGTTTTAAATTCCTACTCAACTTTTACGATCAGTTCTCACGTGAGGATTTTGAGAATTTCATTGGACGAGTGTGAAGGAAACGCTTTCAGACATTTCAGTCATTAATATCATAACATCAATATCACTAATACCATATTAATGTTGCCATTCATGCAAAAGAACTATTACGCTGGTTAGAAAGACATTCATAAGCGGATGAAGAAGTCGAAAATGTCAAAAATTGACAAGAGAAATTGATATCGTCAAATGCAAGTATTACAGAAACTGAGAAGTTAGCCAAAAACTGCAAGAAACGGAACTCGATGAGAACTTATTCGTGATGAATTTAGCATCTAGTAGAAGTAAGAAATATTGAACGATATAAAACTCACGAGTCTTAAAGTACAAACAGAAGTATCTAATTTCCGTAAATTAAACATTCGATCACATTAACGACTAAAAGCTATGATTTATTAACCCAACAAAGTGAATGTGAACATATTACAAATTCGGCTAAAAAATTGAAATTAACTTCGTGCTCGATAGAAGCATGAAGTAAAACATATTTCACTGATCAATTTTGGGATACGACGAGGCGTGTTTGAAAGAGTCGCTTTCAACCACCAATCTAGATCGATGCTTTGTTTTCGGAATAACAGGGTCGAAATATATTAAAGAAGTTACGAAATACTTGCGACTTTTACAAAATGACTTTTGTTCAGACCCGAGTGAGCTAATGCTACACGGAAAATACATGGATTGGCCAGGCTATCAAACGTCTGTAACGTTGCTGACCACAATGCCTTTGCGTTCACATTGTGCTAGCCTTAATTGACGCTATCCCGCTGGCTCGGCGGACACGCCAATCCAACAATAATTACATAGCAATATATATATTCGTGAAGTTGTGAAATACTTCTTGCTGCTTCAAACTGACTTTTGTGCAGGCCTGGGCGAGCTAGAGATACTCAGAAAAACAGAGAAATAAGAGAGTTTCGCCATAAACGGGCGGCATTTAGGTGTCTAAATGAAAAAAAAGATATCATGGCAGTGGCGTTTCGCATGAATTAAGAACTCCAAGAAATGCCAATTTGCCAACCACAGGTAATCACCTCCTTGACACCCCTAAGTTATCCTGTGAGAAACACTGATTTAAAATGCAATGATTACGATATGAGTTTAATTTTTAAAGGAATCGATGATGGAGATTTGTGTTATGCGTAGCATAGCGACAGAATCGGTAACTTCGGTTTATAAATAATGGATATAATGAAAGCAATTCAGCTGTCTCATAAATCTGTAATTGTCAACAATGAGCATTGCCAGCGAATTTCACTTACGCCTCATTGTGTGAACGTGAAATGAAGTAAAATTAAGTTAGTGTGAAGTAAACATGTGAGTTTTCGCATTCCCATGTTCATTCCTAAGCTTACTAAGCCCTCGTGGGAAATCAGTTCAGCAGGTTAGGAAAAGACACATAAGTATACGGATCAGCTCTCCTCTCCTAGTCGCAATCGCTTTTCTCTACTTTCAAATCTTCCCCCAAAGTTTGCGATCGGAACGCTTATTTGTTCGCGGAAAAACATCACTGCGATATTAAATAAATGAAAATTTTTATTGAATCGTTCAACAATAGAGAATCTACCAAACAGTGAGTAATCAAAAACAAAGTTCAACAACAGATGACGATAAAATAACCACATAAAGTCAACAAAGTTCACAGATGAAAAACAATCAGCTGGCAGTACTGCACCCTACAGCCTATCATTTCCTTTCCATAATCAACATGCTGACTGTAAACATTTCTTTTTTTTTGCGGCCAGTCTAAAAAACTATTTTATAATGAAACAAGTAGTTTACGAAGTATCAGTTTGCCAACCTCCCCATTTACTCCCTCACTCTGACGCTCCGAATTACCTCCTCCTCTCCCCCGCGGAGTAATTCACCAAACATGAAAAACACTGTTCTATAGCTCTTGTATATTTTGTTCACGTCGTCAATAATGAGTATTCAAGCTGCATGTTTCTTTATTTCCGTTCTCAGAAACGTGCAGAGACCGAAGAGCACTTCAAACGGATCATCTTGAATTCAGAGAAACCTCTGAATATTTTAACACGATCAACTGATGACGAATATATTTTGCTTGATGGAGAGACGAGTCGTTCATCGAAAGATATTATCGGTAGGTATGATTAATCCATACTTTATTGTCGTTACTACATATTCGAAGTTATCAAATGATGAATCTTCACTCTTCATCCAAATTGCCCCAGGGCACAAGTGAAAAGTTTCGAATATTATCATTGATGAATGTTTTCGATGATACTTCTGTGTTTATTACGGCCATGCATATTGTTTTATTGTTAGTCGACCAGAATTGCGTGTCGCTGCTGAAATTTTCTGCATATTTCTTTGCATATTGTCAAGGTATGATCTATTCAAAGTGAAAGGAACTGAATATGATAAAACTTTCACAGAAGGATCATAACGAAAATGATTTATTAGGTTGCAGAATATAATGAAACCAGATCGCCAGATTCACCTCGAAAGTTGTTTACAAACATTCGAATCAATTTGGCTGATACGGAAACCATTCACAGTTTCACGATAGAGCTATCGAGTAAGTGAATTCTGATTGAAGCTATCTTTAAAAAATACAGCAAAGATGAATTCCTATTAGAAGCAGTTTCGTCAGCAAATAATCATTATTTCGTTTGATTGAATGCGTTCGTGATTCTCCAACAGTTTGTTTGCGAGTGACATTCATTAATTTGTTGACCATCCTCCTAGAGTTTCTTTCGACTGAAGTATTCATCGACGAAGGCGAATCAAATATATTTTCACCGAAAAACGGTGTGAGGGAAAAGAGAGCAATATGGTGGAGCGAATCATTCTTGACAGATGTACTCAAATCATTGTCATCATCTCTGTATCTTTTCAAGTCATTGCATCTCAGCGACGCTCAATCAAGTTTCAAACAAATGGAATCCTGCGAAACACGAATCGGTTCATGTCAGTTCTTCATTCATTCATTCGCATCACCCAACCTACTCTGCTTGTAAAACGTCTTCAGTCTCATAATAAATCAACACCTAGTTGCTTATGTAGAAGGATAATCGCATTATTGCGTAAGTGATGATTGCTGGTTGCAGTAATGTCAGAAATGTTAACATTCTCGGACTGTCGACGAAATCAATCTTGTGGTTTTGGACTTTATCGTCACCCGCAACATCCACACGAGCGCTCGTTTTTGTGAGTTTCGCTTGGTTACTTAGTTGTTTTGTTTGCGTTTACCACATATTCATGGTACACACAATAGTGTTGCTATCCACATTCATTCTGCTTGACATAAATTTGTGACGTTTCACTCGAATGAATTCAGTTAGTCATTGGTCATGCAGCACTCGTACACGGCAATCCAAGCTTTACTATGGTCCATCATTCTCATGCACTCATAGATATTATTATTTTATTATAAAAGCCTTAATTAATTTCAGTCTCAGCGTATTATCGACGTCACTGCTATGTGAAGCAAACGCTGATGAACATATAGTTTGTTCAGTGCTGTCATATCTGCTTGACACGATAGAGCTGACGCCCATTAGGGAGATACACGATCCTTGGCTTGATCGAATTGATTTTGTAATTGATTTTTCAATTCATTTTTTGATGACCTCTCTTCGTTTGGATCTTTTGGAATAACCAAAAAAGTTCACTTTCACATGATTTATTCATTACATTTAACTGAAACATACCAGTTTTGCATCTTAATTTCTCGGATGCTTCCAGCATTTAAGAAAAACGCTTTCTCATAACTTGCGACTGGCCATTGCAGAAAACGCACGGTGACCGCCATTGGTTTCTCGTTGCATTCATAAATCAATTGTCCTACGATTGTGCACTCTATCGATGCCTCGTAAGCATAGATTATTTCTTTTAAAACTCAGTTTTACACTGAAATTGTGATTTGACGGATGACCATAGCATTTTGGTGAAATGATATCTTTTGTTCAGACCGCATTCAGCGAAGTGCAAGCACTCAAATTTTCACTTATACATATTGTACTTTAAACATTTTGTTTTGAAGTATTCTCCAAAGAAAACTATTCTGTAAATTCGAACATTGGAGATCATTTCTTTCATACGTAAACTCGTTGTCTAATCAACAAAGTAACTGCTGATTAATACAATTTCTCGCAGTTTAAAGAAGCTGACAAGTTATGTAGCAATCGAAAAACAACTATTAGTGGAATAAAAAATGATTCGTTCTGCGAAGTAAATAAAGATGTAAACAGAGTGGCAATGATTGGATGATTCTGCAGCGAAACGACAAACTATGGATACGATTACGAAGAAGTTTTTTGAGTATTCAGTCGAATGAACTCACCGATTTGAGATCTATCGCTGCGTTGGCTTTCATGGCTCCAAAAACCACTGCTGATCTCATGCGCATCCGAATGTACGCCACTATAAAAGGTTAAATAGCCGTTTCCATCTGAACCCGCACACGCCCCTATTGATACTTGTTTGCTTGAACCATATACGAAAATTCTTAGTTCCTATCTTTACGTTAGCATTGCATTGCCTTGCGCGTTTGAATCGAGATACGTGAACCGCTCAAAGAAGCCGCAATGAAGGATTTAACTACTCAGCAGCTCGAAATCCACTCTAACGCCGTGAACATAGATTATCGTCGATTTGAAAGAGTCACCTATCTAGAAAAACTGGAAGAAACATGTGCGCCTATTGCCCTGGTAGATATCGACTGTAGTATAGTTTGCTGCATTGGTACCTTTAGCAAATTCTTTTGCTTGCTTCAAGGGCATCGTTAGTAGAAGCATTTTATTTTCATTGCTTCTCTCAATCACAAAATTTAAGGTTCATATCGCAATTATTGTTTTCGTGAGTAACGTTGCAGTCAATAATTTGAATGATGTTCAGAGGGGAGTTTGCCATTCTGGACAGCTGGGAGGGCAAGCGATGGCTCAGTACTAGCTAAACTACGCTCAAGATACAACGATCTTTTGGGTCGTCGCTTAGTGAAGGTATGGTCACATTGGTATATTTCTAATCAGTCGGCAGTTAGTGTGTAATAACAATCTGTGAATTATCATGATCTCTCACCTCACGCTCTTTCGTGAATACAGCAGTGATAGTTTGAGCACAATCAAATTAACCGGTCATTTGAAGACCGTTGGAGAAGTTAGTGGTTGGTGGTGAGATCATGCACACCCGTTTGGTTTGTACCCTGGACCATGCTGACGCCTAGTCGCAAAGAAGTGTTGAGATTTGCGCAACGACTTGTGCTTCTTCACGCAATTTTCACTTTGTAGAGTGGTGATCTGCTGGTGAATTCATTGGGTACGTTGGCGTTCGTAAACGGAAACACTCATCCAATCCATCGTCTTCTTGAATTTGACCCACTAATCGACTGGATACACGAACAGCTCAATGGTGAACGAGTAGCGCCTACTGCTCTGGTAGAAATCTGTTGTACTGCAGTCTGCTGTTTTAACAAATTATTTTGCGCACTTCAAAAGCATTATTGTTTTATCGATCAAGTTGTTTCATGAAGCAAGGATTTCGTCCGCGATTAAAAATACAAATGCATTAAACTGATGCTGTAATCAGCCAGTTATGGTTAGGCTTTAATCGTTTTATGGTACAAGCTGTGCAAATTTCTCAAAAGTAACTCATTGTAAGCATGGAAAGAAATCTTTGAAGTGACATCGTTTTCCGAGTGATATAATGACGCCGATGTTTGGTTCAGGAGACCTATTTCGCGAATCGTGCCATCTACGAATACCGTCTCCATAAACAAATTCCAAACAAAAACGAACCGCAAATCGTCAACGTGCAATGTCCCGAATGCAAAACCAAATCATACAATGTCTCAGATACAGCCATCCTCTTCTATGTGCGTTAACCAATATGCCTTTCGTTCAGATCATTGCAGTGAATTTATTACTCAAAAAGCAAAGTTCCTCTCATGCTACCGCGTGTTCGTCAACCAATTATATTGAGATGTCGGTTCATCAAAACTGACAAATATCTGCTTTAGTTTGTTTGTGATGTTAGTGGTGTTAGCTTTTGTTGCTGTTGCGAAGACGACAATTAATAATATAATTTATCCATAATAATAAATAAGAACGAGAGTACAACACTACAATAACTACGAGTGACAACACTGACTATGCCAACAACACACTCACTGACACTGACTATCTACACTGAGCTAATTATATAGTCATTGAGATTAGCTGATTACGAAACAATGTTCACATGTTACAAATGGTGTTCAGAGAATACACGATATGCAAAGCACTATAGACAAACACACAAGAAACTGTAAACAATAAACAAGATCATGGATTTATCTCAATATCATCCTTCATTGTTTTCACACTTTGAGCATACGCAAACAATTTATCAAACTAATGAATCGCCGCAATTCACCTGCGGTGAACAAATTTTTGTGGCCACGAATCCGGTGCTTATTTGATAGTAACTATTTTCAGTTGCCGAGTTCGGTTCGGAATTTGACACTCATAACTGAAGGTCACTCAAAAATACGAGTGGGTGTGAGAGTTTTAGCGAACAAACGACAAAGGCTGCGTCGAGAACTCGGTCAGGATGACTATTATCCAGTAACTATAAGTGTCGTACAGCGCAAAACTGATGCAGGTGCAATCCGACAAGAAGTTTGCCTCAGGTTGGCGTGTGAAACCATCTCGATCTCATTGAGAACTATCCAACAACATTAGACCCTTTATTGATCAACGAAGTATCCCTACGAGATTTTGCACAGTTCCTGTTTAATCAAAAAAAATCTTATCGTTAGTGCATTATTAATTTACAACTAAACAACTCATAGTTGAATATATCACCATTTCTCGTTCATTCTTCGCATCCTTTCGATTCCTACGAATTTGAATTTGATGAGAGCTGCAGGTTAGAAACAGCAATGATCGATACACTGGAGATAACACATGGTTTGTTTACTGGATTCACGACAACTCCGAATCATTTTCACATTCTGCCGGTAAGTGCTAATGTTATTCACTGAATCGACAGTCAAATGTTAGCAGTGGACGCTTATCAATATTTGTTGAGTGTTTATACACACGATGATCAGAAGCATTGAACTGTTTCAATTCATTTTGAAA
>JAPYMA010001364.1:0-21771 GCA_035041965.1 Anisakis pegreffii | reverse complement strand
CTGAACTGGATCGAACCGTGAACCAAACGCAGCGTCCACGTCTTCCAGCAAAACCACACTCTCAAATTCAATAATCATAAACACAACAACAATAATAATCAATAATAAATAAAAGTGATAATAAATACAACAATAACTCATAATCCTCACTAAGCTTCCATAATATCATCAAGAACGCATTGAAACCTTTCTCAACCAGTTTTTTTCAATAAAAATAATGATAAACAACAATAAAATTATGAACAAATAACAATAGAAATAATAATAGTAACAATTAAAATAATAGTAAATGACCGTGACCGGTCAATTTGCCGAAAGACATTTTGCCTAACGGACAGTTTGCCTATTAGGCGAAATATCCATTGAAAACCGTAAGTTAGGCAAACTGTCCGTTAGGCAATGTGTCTTTAGACAAACTGTCCGTTAGGCAATGTGTCTTTAGACAAACTGTCCGTTAGGCAATGTGTCTTTAGACAAACTGTCCGTTAGGCAATGTGTCTTTAGGCAAACTGTCCGTTAGGCAATGTGTCTTTAGACAAACTGTCCGTTTGGCAAACTGTCCGTTAGGCAATGTGTCTTTAGACAAACTGTCCGTTAGGCAAACTGTCCATTAGGCAATGTGTCTTTAGACAAACTGTCCGTTAGGCAAACTGTCTTTAGGCAAACTGTCCGTTTAGGCAAACTGTCCGTTAGGCAAACTGTCTTTAGGCAAATTGTCCGTTTGGCAAACTGTCCGTTTGGCAATGTGTCATTAGGCAATGTGTCTAGGCAAACTGACCGAGCACCGTAAATAACAATAGAAATAATAACGATAACAATAAAAGTAGCAATAAAACAACAACAAACACAACAAAATAACATCTCACATTCGCAGGCGGTGTATTCAGCAAGTGATTCAGTCGGTCGTCATCCAGAGTGCGTTCACTCAACGATAACATACAAATACTATACCCGAAGTGACTCGCCAGTGCCGATATGAAACTGCTTTTCCCCGATCCAGGGGGACCATAGAAAAGGTAACCTCGCCGATAGGGGACACCCCGCTCGGCATACCTCAAATTATTATTATTTATTATTATTATTATATTATTATTACTATTATATTATTACTATATAATATTATTATTGCTCAATATACAATAACAATAAAAAACACAATAAAGGCATACAATAATAGTAGCAATAAATACAATAATAAATAATAATAGCAATAATAATAACAATAATAAATAATAGTAACGATAACATTAAATATAAAATAATTTTAAATACATGATAACTATAATAATAACAATAAATATAATAATAACAACAATGAATAATAATAAATAATAATAAATAACCATTGTGCCGATGAGCAGAATTCAGAGAAATCGCACGTAATGCGCTCACTCAACGTTCCCTCGAGCACGACCGATTCCAGTGGACGCTTTCGGCGCGGCGCGCCAAAACGTCGCCATTCGGGACCAATCGCCTGGTAGACTACGAGCCCGGTTTCGACCTGACGAGGATATTTATTGCATTATTTATTACATTTATTTAGTATTTTATTTCATTATTATTTATTATATTTATTTATTACTATGTATTGTTATTCAGAGAACATATAGATATTTTCATTATAAAGATGCATATTTATTATTGTTAATTTTATGATTTTTATCATCATATACTTAGTATTATTATTATCTATTATTATTATTATTATTATTATTATCTATTATTATTATTATTATTATTATTATTATTATTATTATTATTATTATTATTATTATTACTATTATTACTATTATTATTACTACTTATTGCTTACTTGGGAAAGTGCCTCAGCAGTGGCCTTATCGAGAATATTCTTCAAAAACTTTACATCTGTACCTGAAATTCGAGAAAAATAAAGTCATAAAGGCCGAAATAAACAATCGTATATACATTAATAAATATGTTTATATGTAGCAATAAATATACACAATAACAAATAATAATAATAAACAATACAATAAATAAACTACCCTACCTAGTGTTGTCAATGTCACCGTCTCAAACGGTGTCCTATAGCCATCTCGCTGTATCGTTTGCTTCTCACGTTGACGTTCAACCTTCAATATATTTTGTCATTATAACAATAATAATAATAATAATAATAATAATAATAAATGTATACAATAAACAATAAACACAATAACGAATACAATAAAAATAATTTAAAAAATCGAACCTGAACCCATCGGTAATTATGCACGAAATAGTGCTGCCCATGTGCTGGCAAATAATTGAACGCTGTAAAAGTTTTACCGCTTTCGGATTGTTTTATGGCCGTATGAACTGATAAATGCTTGGTCTGGGTTTGACTCGAGCGATTTATATAGTTTAGTAACCACGGATAGGCTCTGTAATTGTTCAGTGCTCAGTTTTTATAATTCAGATCAGGGCTTAGCATATGACTGGCGCTCTCCAACGGGACTGCTCGCGTCCCCCAACGGGCGCGAGATGGTATTAGGGTGGGGAAGGGGCGAGGTAAGCTTTTATTTTTTGCACACTCAATTAGGCGAGGACAGATACAACATTTGAGTGTATAAAATAAACGAGGATTGACTTTAGCATGTATACTTTATTGTTACTTGGACATCGAGTGGTTGTTTTTTGAATCGCTGTGAGCGATCGGTGGAATATTCATTTATTGGGCTGGTATTTGGCTACGACGATTAATTAAGCAAAGTATTCACGGCAACTAATTAATTACTCGGTTGTGTTCGGTTGGCCTGCTCGCCTAGCAGCCAGCGGGGTTTAGGCGTAAATTGAGGCTAAAACAATGCGCACGGAAACGTTGCGAGCATTGTAGCCAGTTCGATAGCCTGCTGCTTGCCAATCCAGGTAATTCAGGTAATTTTGGAAAGGTTAGAAGGTACTCCAATGCTACATATACTACAAACACCCACCTCGATCAATCAGAGATAGAAAGCGGGTGATGTGAGGGGTGCGAGCACATTTTAATGTTTTTTGAGGAGCATGGTGGGAGAAGAAGGTTAAGAACCATTAACAAACGGAAATAGATCCTTCCCCGGGGACAGGGAAAAGCGCATCTGGGGATGGGTTCTCTTGATTTGAAACGAAAAGTAAAAAATTATCAGAGACTGGGGAATTCAGGTCAGTTGGAATGGAAGGGTTTAGTGGTCTGTCAAAAGTAACAATAATAACAAACACTTTAAAAACGCACACATCCTCATTATTAATCTCCAATGAAATGATAAAACGACGTCTAAAATAGGAATTCGACACGATCATGACCCTTCGCAGTACGGACATTCCCAGACCTATGCCAGCAAGACCTGCACCCGCACCGAAATACGGATTCGAGGACAGCGAATCGTACATCTCAATTATTATTATTATTATTATTATTATCATTATTACTAATTATCATTATATTATTATTATTAACTGTGATATTTAATACTATATTTAAAATATATTTAGTAAAATTTAAAATATTATTTTTAAAATATCTAAAGTGATATTTAAAATCTTATTAGTTGTTCAAACTTCATGAACACCCGCTATATTCAAGGGAATATCATCGCATTCCTTTTAGTATTTTTGCTATCGATATGGTTATTATTATACCTCTACTACTAAAAAATTTTCTAATTAACATATGAAATTTTTTAATTTTTGATATGGCAAAATACCTCACCTACTTTGATAACTTATCAATATTATTATTAGTTTTGTTATAAAGTTTTTTATTTCTTATTATACATCAATCTACCATAGTCATTGTCTAATATATCTATTATTATTGTTATTATGATTATTTTTATTATAAAGTTTTTATTTGATATTATATATTAATATTATTAATATATCTATTATTATTATTGTTATTATTATTATTATTATCAGTCAGATCTGCAACTGAACACACCTCTCGAAATAATGACTGACGCCCAGCTTGCACAGGCTGAATTTTGACCGTAGTCTCAGACGAAGCCGTTCCTTCATTAGCACATTCCATTTGCCGAGCAGTTTATATTTTTCTTAAAAATAAAATTATTTATAATTTTAAAAACAATTATTAATCTAAAACATTACAATACATCATTGCAGCGTCATAAAACTTTTTTTTGAAAAAAATACGATTTTTAGAGTTTGTGATAGGATTTGCACACATAACGATGATAGTAATGTAGGTTTAGAGCACCTCGTAAAAATAATTTTGCTATACTAGTAAGAATATCATGAATTTTATTGCCTTCCATCTTAATTACGATAATATTCACAAGTTTAACCACAATAACCGTAATATCAATAGTAATAGTAATAGTAATAGTAATAGTAATAGTAATAATAATAATAATAATAATAATAATAATAATAATAATAATAATAATAATAATAATAATAATAATCCCGATCGCAATAATAAAACATACACAAAATTACAATAATAACAACATCAATAATATCACTGGTGACATTAAGGAATCAGCAGCATACCCTGCGGAGTGGGTGGAGGGCATAGGGGTCATTCCGCTTGTGGCGGCGGCGGACGAGGAGAGAAGGTACCCCAACCCCAAAATTCAGCTACTTTGCACACCAGACCCATTTGCACCCCCCCCGGAAATAAATTCAGGCTAGTCTACTAATACTAACCATTACATAAATACATTTGATGTCATATAAACTATAAATACAATTTTTTAGATTAAACCACATTTTTTACTGCTAACATCATTACTACCATTACTGTTACTTACTCTTACAGTTACAGTTACTGTAATTTTGACAGTTTTGATTTTTTGCTAGAGTTCTCGTTATTATTGCTGATGTTTTTGTGTGCATTAACTGCCATTCAACTGTAACAAAACAGTCAGTCATTTAGCAGTCTCATCCGGATTATCTCCGTGATTTAACGCTTAATCCTTGACTGATGCATCTGTTACTGCCGTCACTTCGCTGCCTCGTTTCCCCATTTAATTCGCTTTGTTTTCGGTAATCGGATAAATTTACCCAATACTTGATTATTTACTCGAAACACGGCTAAAATTCATGGTTATAATAACTTAAAATCATGCAATTCAATCGAATTGAATCATTAGCACCATGAATTTTAATAGTTCTGCTTCGTACATCACTAGATTTCGCTCATTATTATTATTGTTCGTATTTTTATAACTAATTTACTATTACTATTATTATTGCTATTAGTATTATTGTTTTATTATTATTAATTATTCCTTTCAGAATCTTTAGGCACCAAAAAATTCACTATTTTGCAGTTTCATTGATAGATATTATCGAGTATTTGATGGTGGTGAGAAAAATGGTTGCAGCTTATTATTATTTGCATAAATTTGTACTATATTACATTTACTTCATAACAAAACTATTGTTATTGTTATTAATATCACTCAGCATAATCCCCAAATGGATCGGCGCTTAAATGCAGTCGGATGGACTGGTGGTTGGATGGAAGCAAGCCTGTATATAATGGTAGGCAGTTAGTTGGTTCGAGATCACTCGATAGTCGATTACCTTATAACCCTCACATATTACTGCTATGGAATTTTTTTCACAACTCCTTTGTAAAATACTTTTTGGAATGAAATTTCTCAAAAATTTTTTTGCGTAAACGAAAATGCATTTTTTCTCCAAAAATCTCCACGAATCATTAAAGAGAGGGCATTTTTTGATAACAGTCAAAATGAAATTATATCAACAAAAAAAAAATCCAAACGATCTCACTGCCCATCGCACTATCCGAATCCATTCTTCAACTGCATACTCGCAATCGACCTTCATCCATTTTCTGTCACCACGAGATCAATCCCGAATTCTAATCCGTTGCTCTCCAATTGCTGAATATTTCTTCGTTGATAATTCGTTGCTAAGTTAATAGTAATTTCGAGAATCATTGACTGCATGTTCAATCGATTTAACGCAGTGTATTTCCGGTCGGTCTCATTTTGAGTCCTACTCCTCAAACTCAACAGGCAATATTTGAGAATGGCCCAAAATCTTTAGCATTTAAAGATTTCCAAAAAATTTTTCAAATTTCACGTTTGCCTCGAAACTCTCTCTTCAAATCTTCCAAAAACTTTTCAGAATACAACACAAACAATTTCAGCATGCGCAATCCAGTAGTATTCCTCAGCATCAGCACACTGATCATGTTGGGTCATTCACCTTTTAAGAGCCGATCTAATGATGGTGTTGTGATGGCAATTCCACTCAAATATACCTCCTCAACAAGAGAATATTCGAATGAAATACCGCAAAATAACTCCACCTCAATAGAGACAACCATTCCGGTGGATATTTTTCCAATGGAATATTCAGCGCTCAACAATACTAAACGTCGCACTGTCCACGTTTGCGATCATACAAATTCGAATAATTCGTTAGTTTTCAGCTTTCTTTCAGAAAAATTTTCACAATCTTATCGGTCTGATTTCCCACCTTCCCAGATTTCCACAATAGAAAATGAAACACAAACCAGACGTGTCAAGAGAAAGCAACACTAATAAAAAGTGTTAAACTACCGGCAGGACTCGAACCCTCCACCTCGCCTCCAGCCCATCCACCAAAAGATAGAGGCTCTAACCGACTGAGCTAATGTGGACATCAATTCAGTTGAATTGAAACCAACTAATATCCACAATAGAACAATATAATAACCCCGCTCTAATTGCAATTAAATACTAACTTATTTCATCAATTAATTAATCCATTATCCACATTATTATTATTATTGTTATTATTATTATTGTTATTATTACTATTATTATTACTCTTTTATTTCCACCCCCTTGCAGCTTCATATATTGTCACGGAAAACTGCTCGAGGCTGTCAACAGGCACAGTATCTACGCTGACTCAAAGACCTTCGTCGATATGCCGATGCGGTTCAGTCCACGTAAGAGTGACATTATAATAGATTATATGATAATGATAATAGAAAACAATGAATAAGATATGACTGATTACATAATAATATATGGATGGATGGATATTGCTAAGGCAAAAAGATATCAGACTCATTCTTATATTATCAATTTATAATCATTTTATCGCAAATCTTTAAACCCACTGCTTCTGGAACAACTAAAAAATTAACTGTATTAGTCTAATCGTAAGTATTCGTCGTCACGAATGCAGAAGGAGGTTGAAATGGGGTGGTGAAAAAATTCCATGGTGACGACTGAACTGAAGCGAGAGTGCAACCGAATGTACGAGTTGGGAATGGATACGGAGCGGCGAAAAAATTTAAAAATTTAAGGGTAATTCTGGAACCAAGATGGTGGTATATTCGGGATTATACACTATCGTTACTATCGTCTGCTCATTAGATGCGCCACTAAAGCAAATAATAAAAGTAGCAAATTCAGAGAATACTCATCGAGAGTTCATCAGACGTTTCGGTAATGAGAGCGTTGACGAGATTGACGCTAGGAAATTACGCAAATTTCTCTTGGAGCATTTCACTGAACCGGGAAGTGAATTGGAGACGTGTGAGCCGAGTGACTGGCATCAGGAACCAGCCAAATTGATGAGGATCAACGATGTGGACTTGAGGAACTGGGCAATGAGACTAAATGAAATGTGGCTGCAACTGTGCAGAAAGGTAGGCAAGCATGATCTGATCGCATTATTTATCTATCATTGACTGATTCAATGCTTCCCTGCTCATGGTACTAATATAGTAACATATTCATTGCAGTTTGCTTGATTTCAGATTCAATCAGTAATTATAATGACACTCACCTAACGTGTTTATTATCACTAACCTAGTTGCTATCGCAATCCTTTTTCTGCCGTGACCGGTCAGCCTGCCTAAAGACATTTTGCTTGACGACAGTTTGCCTAAAGATACACTGCCTAACGGACAGTTTGCCTAACGGACAGTTTGGCTAACGGACAGTTTGCTTAACGGACAATTTGCCTAACGGACAGTTTGCCCAAGGAACAGTTTGCCTATTATGGGAAATATCCATTAAAAACCGTCCGTTAGGCAAACTGTCCGTTAGGCAATGTGTCTTTAGGCAAATTGTCATTAGGCAAAATATCATTAGGCAAAATGTCTTTAGGCAGACTGACCGGGTACCTTTTTCTGCATATCGAACGATATCAAAGCAAGGAATCATCCCTCCCCGCATGAAAAATCACTGATTTTGCAATAATATAGATGTAAGGCTGATCTCTCTTATTCCTGATGATTTCGAGAGGAAGTTGATTTTCGATTACTGAACAAATGATTATACGAACGAGATGATGACTACAGTCTACAGCGATGCAGTAGACTCCGGTTCTTGACCGTCCAGTTCTTCGTTTCCAATCCCGAGTGACTAACCTCTATACCCCTCCCCTCCCCTCCCCCCCCAAAAAAAAATCCACTAACGATTTACTTACTTACTTGAATCCTTTTAACAATGCACTAGATTTTTGCCGGTCAAATCAGTTGCCAGTTGGGATTTGTCTTTGAGCTGAAAAATTAAAGATGAAGAAAGAAGTGGATGGTGACGATCGTCATTCGTTGATTTACGTTCCGAATGAATTCATTGTGCCGGGTGGACGATTCCGAGAGTATTACTATTGGGATACGTATTGGACTGTAAAAGGTCTCGTGGCATCCGGTATGCTCAACACGGTCAAATCCGTGATACGCAACTTCGAAAGTATTGTTGACAGGTGAGTGAAACTATTTTGACAACTGATAAACTGTACTAGCGAAAACTTCTATACCATACCACCACTGCCTCCAACCTGAATGAGAAGGCTGGGGCTCAGAAGCCCCCTCAGATTTTTAGCTACAATATGATGAGTGGATTCGTTAGATCGCTAGATCAACTGAATCCCGCGCACCCATCCAAATCAACCCGAAAGCATGCGAAATGGGCCTGGGGGGGGGACTGAAATCGAGTGTCATATTGTGATGCCCTTTAGTTGTTTAAGAAGTTCAGGAACTGTGAGTATCACCACCAGCCACGCTTGACAAATTTCGATTAGGCAATCAAAAACATTACCCTAACTTAATGGCGGATAGAATTTGAAGAAAAAATTGAAAATTCAGGTATGGATTCATTCCGAACGGTGGCCGAGTCTACTATCTGGGACGTTCCCAACCACCAATGTTCATACCGATCGTCTACGAGTACTTCGAACAAACCAAAGATCTTCAATTCTTAAAGTCAATTCTACCAGCTCTTCTTAAAGAGTTTCGATTCTGGAATGAAAACCGGTTGGTGACTATTAATATGACACACACATACCCAAGAGTACCCAAGAGGAATAAAAAGACCACTCGGGAGACCTCCAATAAGATGGAAAGACGATATTACAAAGAAATTGGGTAACACCTGGCAAAGGAAAGCAAGATCAAGAACCGAATGGAAACGCATTGTGGCCAGCAATGTTACAAACGTTTGATAGCCTGGCCAATCCAGGTAATCCAGGTAATATGACACACACACGATGACATAATTTCGGTTTATCTGATCCGACGGCTTCAGAGAGGGATTAGTACGCGGTTTCTCAACCGAGGACATCCTAAAAATAAGATGAATATGAGAGATCGCATTCCAGGGGATGCGAGACGGCAAGGTTTTAGTTTTTATACATCAGTGGCAATAAGCCGTCCCAGAATTAATTTCAGTCTCATCTGATTTCTCAAAAAATGCATTTTTTTGCCAGGCTAGCAAACGTTACTGGACAAGACGGCCGTACCCATCAAGTGTACCAGTATCGAAGCGAAACAAACGTGCCAAGACCCGAGTCGTTTCGAGAGGATTTCAACAACGCCGCTAAACTGCCACCCTCGCAAAGAAGCAAATTCTATCAAGTACACAAGAATGACCGCTTATTATGACGCGGGGCTAGGTCGGAAAGGGTGTGGAGGAGACGAAATGCTCTCGACTTGACTCGGCGCCTTTTGAGGACAAAATGTTTTCGGGCTGAGCCTATTCTAAACATTAGAAAATGTCTAGTTGATAGAATTTCACTGAAATTGGCACCTTTTTTGTGGGTGGATGGAATTTTCGGTAATCGGTCAGTCTGCCTAAAGACACATTGCCTAACGGACAGTTTGCCTAAAGACACATTGCCTAACGGACAGTTTGCCTAAAGACACATTGCCTAACGGACAGCTTGCCTAACCTACGGTTTTTTAATGCTTATTTCGCCTAATAGGCAAACTGTACCTTAGACAGACTGTCTGTTGGGTAAACTGTCTGTCCGTTCGGCAAATTGTCCGTTAGGCAATGCGTCTTTAGGCAAATTGTCGTTAGGCAAAATGTCTTTAGGCAGATTGACACGGTCACGGAATTTTCAGGATGTTGTCATATTTCAGGATATCGCCTCAGCGGCCGAATCAGGATGGGATTTTAGCACACGATGGTTCGACGATAAAAAGTCGCTCAGTGGCACGCAAACAACGCAGATTGCACCTATTGACTTGAATGCGATTATGTGCTGGAATATGAACCTTCTTGCTTACTTTTTCAATAGCATTGGTAAGTTTCGTTTGAAATCTTATTGTGACCATAAAATTTTTTTTTCTCAACGAGATGAAGAGGGGAGGGCGGATGGTTCTGCTTTTGAGCAGAAGTTTCAAAACCCTTTGTTCTGCTGGATCGATTGGTGAAAAGAAATTCACATGTTTCTGGGCAAAGCTGAGAAGACGGTTAGCTCGAAGATCGCAATCCGCCTATTGCTATATGAACGTATTGATTATTGCTCTATAGTGATCAATTTGCATGAATGAGCGCGATTGCGCTATAGAAATGAGATAGATCTAAGAAAATGGCTATATATCGTCAGGAAATCAGAATCGCTCAGCAACATATATGTTTCTCTGAATGTAGAGATGCAGCTGGATCGAATGATGCAAAAAATTCATATGTTAGTGGGCAAACTTGAGCATACGGTAGCCTTGAAGGTGGCACCCGAGATACATTCCATGACAGGCTTTGTGACTATAAAATATTTTTTCTCAACGAGATGAAGAGGGGAGGGTGGATGGTTCTGCTTTTCAGCAGAAGTTTCAAAACCCTTTGGCTGTTTTACAGCGACTGGACTCAAATTTCTGATTGTTCTATAGCAGTGGGTCACGTTCCAATTTCGTCTGTTGCAGAGCGCAATGGAGCGTCGCCCATTCACTGTGACATTCTAATACAATACTGACTTATATGTGAATGATCCGATTACAACTAAATTTAAATATATCTAAATCATTACCCAAATCAAATGTATTCACTAGTTAGATATCTATCGAAATTTCCTTTTTTTTCGAATAAGCAAAAGGGACTGGGGTCTATAGCCCGTCGTTACGGCACGCATTTCGCTCCCGTATACGCCACCTTTGTGAGATTTATGAAACGTTATGTCTTAACTGCACTCGCATAACAGTGATGGTTAATTACCTGGATTGGCTAGGCTATCAAACGTTTGTAACGTTGCTGGCCACAACGCGTTTCCATTCGGTCCTTGATCTTGCTTTCCTTTGCCAGGTGTTACCCAGTTTCTTTGTAATATCGTCTTTCCATCTTATTGGAGGTCTCTCGAGTGGTCGGTCTCTTTATTTCCCGTGGGTACCACTCTGCAACTGCTCGAGTCCATCTGTCATCATTTATTCCGATGGTTGATATTTTAAGGCAATTCGACTGAATCGAAGCGATACAAACAAATGCGTGAAGAGTTTCGCTTGACGATGCATCACGTGTTCTACAATGACACCGAAATGGTCTGGTTTGACTACAATATGCGTACGCACTCGCATAATATCGAGTTCTACCCGTCAATTGCCGTTCCACTCTTCACCGAATGCTATCAACCACTGAATCTGGCTCAATCTGACCGCATCGTTCGATTCATGAACGTAAAGCATTTTCTAGCAATTTTCAAAAATTTTACGATCCGTCAAAAAATTTCCACACATTTTTCCGTGACCGGTCAATCTGCCTAAAGACATTTTGCCTAATGACGATTTGCCTGAAGACATATTGCCTGACGGACAGTTTGCCTAACAGACAGTATTGCCTAACGGACAGTTTGCCTAAAGACACATTGCCTAACGGACAGTTTGCCTAAAGACATTTTGCCTAACGGACAGTTTGCCTAAAGACACATTGCCTAACGGACAGTTTGCCTAAAGACATTTTGCCTAACGGACAGTTTGCCTAAAGACATATTGCCTAACGGACAGTTTGCCTAAAGACATATTGCCTAACGGACAGTTTGCCTAAAGACATATTGCCTAACGGACAGTTTGCCTAAAGACACATTGCCTAACGGACAGTTTGCCTAAAGACACATTGCCTAACGGACAGTTTGCCTAAAGACACATTGCCTAACGGACAGTTTGCCTAAAGACACATTGCCTAACGGACAGTTTGCCTAAAGACACATTGCCTAACGGACAGTTTGCCTAAAGACACATTGCCTAACGGACAGTTTGCCTAAAGACACATTGCCTAACGGACAGTTTGCCTATTAGGCGAAATTTACATTGAAAAACCGTAAGTTAGGCAAATTGTCCGTTAGGCAATGCGTCTTCACGCAAACTGTCGCTGGGCAAAATGTCTTTAGGCAAATTGACCGGGTACCACATTCTTCAGAAATTTGGCGCATTCGATTTTCCACGCGGTGTTCCAACGAGTCTCATTGTGGACAGTGCACAACAATGGGATTTCCCGAACGGTTGGAGTCCACTGAATCACATGATCATTGAGGGTCTTCGCAAATCGAATAACGCTCAAATGCAAGAGGAGTTAAGTTATGCCTATCTCATTCGCTCATCTCTTCCTCTATCTTGTTCCCACCGTCAAAATCGTCTTTGCGATGAATTTCACACTGTTTTCTTGTCATTTCTCGAAAAACTATTTAGCAAATAAACCTAGAATCGCGTTCCTGTTTCATATAAGTACCAAAAAATTATTTCCACCTGTATTTCAGGTCAAGCAATTACACATTCAAAAATTATTTTAGGCATTTCGATTAGCACAAAAATGGATCCATGGAAACTATGAAGTTTTCAAAAGCACCGGACATATGTGGGAAAAGGTAAGTGGACAACGTGTCTTGGCAAAGACTACATCCATCTGTTATTAAAAAAATCATTGATTTTGATATAAAATCACATGAAATTTCAGTACGATGTCAATGGAGGCGTTCCATCGCCTGGTCGAGGAGGCGAATACGCTGTACAGGTACGAGATCATTTCATATTTTCACTCAATTAAACTAATCAATCAATTGAATTGATTCATTTATCACTTAAGATTAGTAAATTCCTAAAACCATTGCACTAGTTTCATTGAGACGTGACTGATGTCTGTGAAGCATTATTCCGTTTCGAGAGAACTCAGCAGCCTCAAGCGTGACTCGAGTGCGCGACACTGTGACACACCAACTCTCGTCGGCGACACCAAATGTAACCACTTGATGGGAGCTTAAGGACGGCCTCCACGCCAGATCAATCGGTCAGAACATCCGACTGACCAGGAATTTGGGTGCGCACTAGTGACGGGTTCGAGTCTCGCTTGTGGCACGCAAAAGATTTTTTTACCCGACACCAAACAGCCTATCACCATTCAATGTCATTATTCAAGCAATTGAATCTGAGCCAATGGTATCCCGTCAATCTGCCTAAAGACATTTTGCCTAACGGACAGTTTGCCTAAATTATGTTTGTGATGTTGACTGACACTGCACGTGATGTTAGTTGTGTTGCTGGTGCGATGGCGATAATTAATAATATGGTTTATCCGCACAATAAATAAAGACGATAATAATGGTTGAGTAGAGTGAAGATACACTGACGTTGAGTGACGATGATGGCTCATACACAACAACAACACTGGATACACGAACAACACACTCACTGACTAATACAAAGCAACTGATATAACCACACTGAGCTACCTATATATAGTGATTGAGATTAGCTGATCACAAAACAACGGTCACGAGTTGCCAACGGTGGCCAGAGAACACACGACATGCAAAGCACTATAGAGAGACACACAAGAAACCGTAAACAATAAACAAGAGATCACCGGTTTATCCCTTCAACTTACGGTTTTTAATGGATATCTCACCTCATAGGCAAACTGTTCCTTAGGCAAACTGTCCGTTAGGCAAATTGTCCGTTAGGCAAACTGTCCGTTAGGCAAACTGTCCGTTAGGCAAATTGTCCGTTAGGCAAATTGTCCGCTAGGCAAACTGTCCGTTAGGCAAATTGTCCGTTAGGCAAACTGTCCGTTAGGCAATGTGTCTTTAGGCAAACTGTCCGTTAGGCAAAACGTCTTTAGGCAGACTGATCGGTCACGGAGCCAATAGGCAGTGACTTCGAATGTTTGTAATTATTATACGTACATATCATGATATAAACGATCACGCACACGCACAAGTGAATCAACTGACCGTGTGTATAGTGATGTGTCAAAATACAGGATGGATTCGGCTGGACAAATGGAGTGATTTTGGACGTATTGAGCACGTATCACAACCGACTTCGAGCCAATCCCTCTGCCCTACGAAACACCACCCGAACGCAATGATTTCGGCATCATTATGCGCGCTTCAGAGCGCATCAAATTGGAAGAAAATGACACACACACATAAAGGCGATGCAAAGCCCCAGAGCCTGTCATGCCCAACATTTTTCATTCATTCATGCCTTCATTATTTGCATTTAGCCGCCGCCACTCTTGTCTGATAACCCTTCTGCAATGGATCTCATATCGGAAGGGAGGGGAAATCTCGGTTGGCTGGGATGAACTTGAGATTGCTAGCGGGAAACCAGAATGATGGCGGCGAATGATTTCGTCGGTTGATTTTGTTGCGATAATTTTGGATATTTATTCCGATAATTTTGAAAAATATCTACGAAAAAGTTTTTCGAGTACTTATTTTGATCGCATCGAAATGATCCATTCGACAGTATTGAATTGATGAATCCTTCGCAGTTGGTTTCGTGATCGGCGAATGAGTTTTATGATTTGTTACTAAGAAGTAATACACTGTCAAAGAAAGCTGCATACGGAAGGCAGTCCGCCGCCATACGCCCAAAATGAAGGGGCAGGAAAGATGAGTAGGTAAACAGCGTAACAGTGCGATTTGGATTATTTCGTTTTGCGTAGGTGGTAAATTGATTTTGCGTAATCACTGCTGTATCATTTGAAGTTTTGATCTGATCTGATCTGATTGTAATATCAATCGATCAATATAATGATTGATACACACACCTTCAGAGCACACACGCCCAACTCAGTAACACATACCAAACGCCACCGAATACTGGCTCTAGCTAGTTTGAACCCGAGAATGCCTGAAATAAATTTGAGTATTCATTGAAAATTGAAAGGCGTAAATTCATAACCCAACCACCTCCCCAAATGCATAGCTCACCTTCAGTTGTATTCTCCCTCGTTCTGCTACCGAATTATCCATCTTATACTTAGTGATATGTACCGCTTCCTTGAACAACTGCATATTATTGCGTCCGGCAAGCAATGAAGATCGAGTAATAGTACTAGATAGTAACAGTAATAATAATAGTAATAGTAATGATAGTAATAATAATAATTACTATTATAATTATAATAAATAGTAGTAACAATAAGAATAAATTATGATTTTAATGATTTCAAACTGTTAAATGTATTCAGTCCGATGGAGATTCGACCTCTTCGAAATCGCACTCCTAACTTATTGCGTTGGAATCTAAATGCTGTCAGTCGAGAAAGCTCCGCCCACTGCCACAGTGGCGTACGGTAGTGGGCGGAGCGTGCGCCAATAATTAAGTTTAACGTAACTCCGCCCATTCATGCATGCGCACGCTCCTCAGCGACCGCATTTAAGTTCCAACCCAACATTCTGAAGCAGCAAACACAACACAAATATCAATCAATTTATATCAGTTTCAACACGAACACATCAATTCATACATTAATACACTCAGTCAATTCTTTTATATATTCACGTACCCATCAGCACATCAGCAGTACCCTTGGAATTATTATCATTCTATCGCATTATACCAGTGGTTCTCTACTTTTTCGCCTCCGACCCCTTAAAAAATTTAAAATGTCCTCGCCCTCTCCCCCCACAACAGTACCCAAATTGCGCTCGCACCCTTCAAAACACCCGCTCTTTACCTCTCATCCACTACAGTGAGTGTTTATAGCGTAGCGTAAGTGTAAAACCGTGATCGGTCAATCTGCCCAAAGAAATTTTCCTTAACGACAGTTTGCCTAAAGACATATTGCCTAAAGGACATTTTGCCGAACGGACACTCTGCCTAACGAACAGCTTGCCGAACGAATAGTTTACCTAAGTTTAGGTGACCGGGTACCGTATATACCAGCACTATCCTTTTCAAAAATATAAAGTTGTCATTGCAGACATCCGCATGGATATTCTCAATCCTAATCAAACATTCAACATAACATTCATTAAAATAGATGTTATTAATAGAAATAGGAGACAAATAAACAATTAATATCAACTGATTCAGACAACAACATAACAATAATTTTAGAAAACAAACAAGTGTAATAAACCACGGCACTTTTGCTGATAAGATTATCCTTCAGCTTAGACTTACGCTTAGCACAGTAATGAGGCTAACGCATAGGCTTCGACTTATGTATGAAACGTACGTGAGCACACGAGTATCTGTGATAACAGACACGGTGACGCACGTTATCAGCAAAAGCACCTAAATCACCTAGACAATAAAGATTAAAAGACAATAAGCAATGATAACAATAAATAATAGAAACAAGAAGAAACATATTCATAATAATAACAATAATAATGATATTGGTACACCACTCGGTTCCGGGCAAAAATTTCTTCCACGAATGGGAATCAAAGAATATATCAAAGAATATCCGTCATCCCGCAACAGAATGGGAATCGAACCCGCCAAAACGGGAAAAACAGTAACAAATGATGATAACCGTAATATTTACAAGGAAGGATTCGTGCGGCAACCTTGTCAATGTCTTGCGGGCGGAGCTTGACGCTTTTTGGCAAATCGCTGACACACGATTCGTTCTGAACAACGATGACAGGCCATCACTAGACGCACAAGCTCCACCCATACGCCACGCATGCCCTTCAAGCTCCACCTACACGCCCTTCAGGCTCCGCCCACACGTCACGCACGTTAACATTGGCAAATCGACCGCACGAACTTTCCCAACCACCCATCAATAATAATAATAATAATTACAATAATAATAATAATAATAACAAGTATTACAAGGAATGTTCGTCGTGGACAGGCGTCCACGTCGGGGACCAATTGTTGGACAATTTTGCTCCCGAACTTTTTTGTGGGGTCTCGTCCGGACAAACTCTTCCCCACGGTAACCATCAATCCGGTCAAGTCGACTCCGAATTAATGTTGAGGCTGTCGAAACTAAGCCCCTTTTGAATATCTCTTCAAATGGGATATTCTTATGTTTATCTCTTTAATGAGATCAAACTTTTTGTCAAAATTTTGCACTGAAGTGTTCTGCAAATCGAATCGATCTCACGCCCTCTGAACAGATCAATCGAATCGAACTCACGCCCTCTGAACAGATCAATCGAATCGATCTCACGCCCTCTAAACAGATCAATCGAATCGAACTCACGCCCTCTGAACAGATCAATCGAATCGATCTCACGCCCTCTAAACAGATCAATCGAATCGAACTCACGCCCTCTGAACAGATCAATCGAATCGAACTCACGCCCTCTGAACAGATCAATCGAATCGAACTCACGCCCTCTGAACAGATCAATCGAATCGAACTCACGCCCTCTGAACAGATCGATCGCATCCTCAAAGCCCAGCATTACACCAGTACATTATCGGCCCATTGCTCCATCATTCTTATTTGATTTAATTACTATCTATCATTATATGCTATCTTTTCGCGCTAGTCGCGACACGGGCCGAATTACAAGTAATAATTACTAACAAGTACACTCCTTACAAGACGAACACCAACTACACGTAATAATCGTTTTGAGGATAGATATAATAAAAAATAATAACTATTAACAATGGATAATGATAACAACAAATACTATAGATGTTTAACAGAGTGAAAGAACCAGTTGGTCTTGGTTGACCATGCCCCGTTGAAGGCATCCTCAAAGATTTTCTTAAATGAGCTACAAGCCTCCTCTGTGCTCATTTCTGCACACAAAGTCTTACTCACGAAGTCAACATCATCCACCTGCAACAAAAAATATCAATAAATAGCATAATAAACAGTAAATTATAATAGTAATAATGATAAAAGTAACCTTCTCGAGCTCCGGTAATCCCATGCACAACATCATTTTGAACAACGATACGAACAGAGTTGCCCTATCATGAAGCATTAAATACGCATCTGTACACAACTGCTTGAATCTTAAATTATAAACGATTTGAAATATATTATAACGTGACCGGTCAATATGCCCGAAGACATCTTGCCTAACGAACAGTTTACCTGACGGGCAGTTTGTCCAAGGAACAATTGCCTACTAGGCGAAATATCCATTAAAAAGCCGTAAGTTAGGCAAACTGTCCGTTAGGTAGATTGACCGGGTATCATATTGTACACATCAAACCGAAGAACATAATAACAATTGCTATGATTTTAATTACTCACAATAGTAACCACAATATTAATAATCAAAATAATAATTTAGAATAACAATCGCTATCATAATAAACAGCATTAAACCTATCAATAAAACCAATAAAAAATACTGTATTAGAACGCAAACGTTACACCCACGCACACGCGCGCACCGTAATGTGCACGCGTGTGCGTGGGCGTGGCACAACACGGAAGCCCCGCCCACCGCCGCACGCGACAATACAGAAGCAACGTTCGAACCACACCTAATAAAGCAGTACACTCACTTCTTGTGCTCGTGACTGTCCCGGTAATTCGGCTTTCCTTTCGCGATAACGTATAAAAAGTGATCAGTCAGCACGAATGGCACTCGATCCCTATTGATCCCTAGTTTCTTCTTATAATGACCCAGAAAGTGACCGAAGTCGATGTGGAACAACTGTAATATTTATTATTATTATTATTATTATTATTATTATTATTATTATTATTATTACTATTATTATCATTATTATTGTTGCGATGAACCGGTGATCTCTTGTTTATTGTTTGCAGTTTCTTGTGTGTCTCTCTATAGTGCTTTGCATGTCGTGTGTTCTCTGGCCACCGTTGGCAACTCGTGACCGTTGTTTTGTGATCAGCTAATCTCAATCACTATATAGGTAGCTCAGTGTGGTTATATCAGTTCCTCTGTATTAGTCAGTGAGTGTGTTGTTCGTGTATCCAGTGTTGTTGTTGTGTATGAGCCATCATCGTCACTCAACCGTCAGTGTATCTTCACTCTACTCAACCATTATTATCGTCTTTATTTACTGTGTGGATAAATCATATTGTTAATTGTCGCCTTCGCACCAGCAACACAAGTAACATCGCGAACAGTGTCAGCCAACATCACAAACAGTGCCGATCAGGATCACAAACAATTATTATTATTATTATTATTATTATTATTATTATTATTATGATATATTGCTATTGAATTATTATGATTCATTATTGTCATTATTCAATATCATTATTATTTGTATCATATTGTTAGGTTGTTTTGCATTGAAGTGATAATAAACATCAATAAATAATAATAATAAATAACAATAACCCACCCGTCCATCCCTCGTCAACATAATATTATCCTGATGTCTATCCTTTATCCCCAGCACATACGTTGCAACGCAATAACCCGCACACGACGCCGTAAAACGGTCCACTGCTTCCAAATAGCTGAAAGCTATCTTACGATCATCATTTGTCTCGGAGGTGGCACACTTTCGGTATTCGTTGATTTTCGTCACCGGTGAATCGCTAACGTTAACGAATCAACGGCCGCACTAATTGTCATAAATCGGTACTCGGTCATTCTGCCTAAAGACACATTGCCTAACGGACAGCTTGCCTAAAGACACATTGCCTAACGGACAGTTTACCTGACGGACAGTTTGCCTAAAGACACATTGCCTAACGGACAGTTTGCCTAAAGACACATTGCCTAACGGACAGTTTGCCTAAAGACACATTGCCTAACGGACAGTTTGCCTAAAGACACATTGCCTAACGGACAGTTTACCTGACGGACAGTTTGCCTAAAGACACATTGTCTAACATTACCTAACGGACAGTTTGCCTAAAGACACATTACCTAACGGACAGTTTGCCTAAAGACACATTACCTAACGGACAGTTTGCCTAAAGACACATTGCCTAACGGACAGTTTGCCTAAAGACACATTGCCTAACGGACAGTTTACCTGACGGACAGTTTGCCTAAAGACACATTGCCTAACGGACAGTTTACTTGACGGACAGTTTGCCTAACCCACAGTTTTTTAATGGATATTTCGCCTAATAGGCGAACTGTCCGTTGGGTGATGTGCCTTTAGGGCAAACTGTCTTTAGGCAGATTGACCGGCCAGCAAAATCAGCGGAATCGATACCAGCAATACGTCTGCGGGGGCGTTGATTTGTCAAAATTTTGGAAAAAAAGGCGATTTTATGAAAACATTTATGTGACGGGATGCAATTTTTAAGCAAATTTATCACATTATTATAGTACACATAACAATATATACATTGTTATGTGTACTATAAGAATATACATATTAATGTGTATATTATTGGATACAAGATTATCGTTAAAAACCGACGTTTTCGAATCCTCGGAGTGATTCCTAATCCATTTATTGATCAGTGAACTCTCCATATTGAATGTTGAACCCAATTGCTTTGCAGCACATTGTATCTCGAATAACGTGCTACAATTTTGTACGACGTGGATCATTCCGACCTTGAATTTTTTTAATTTAATAATAATAATAATATCTATACTATAATATTGTCGAAACTAAGCCCTTTTGAGTATCTCTTAAACTGAGATATTCTTATGTTTATCTCTTTTATGAGATCAAACTTTTATCAAAGATTTTGGACCGATGCATTCTGAATCGAATCGAACTCACGCCCTCTGAACAGATCAATCGAATCGAACTCACGCCCTCTGAACAGATCAATCGAATCGAACTCACGCCCTCTGAACAGATCAATCGAATCGAACTCACGCCCTCTGAACAGATCAATCGAATCGAACTCACGCCCTCTGAACAGATCAATCGAATCGAACTCACGCCCTCTGAACAGATCAATCGAATCGAACTCACGCCCTCTGAACAGATCAATCGAATCGAACTCACGCCCTCTGAACAGATCAATCGAATCGAACTCACGCCCTCTGAACAGATCAATCGAATCGAACTCACGCCCTCTGAACACATCAATCGAATCGAACTCTAATCACCCACTAAACAATACTTAATCCATATAAACGCACTAATAAACAACCCTACTTACATTCATCATCAACAATCATTCTCCATCGCCTCCATCTATCGTTAATCTATCCCTCTCATACTACTACCATTACCCATATCCCAAACCTTCCCCAAACCACAAACATCCTTACATTAACACCAGTATTGTACCAACCTTAACCATTCAACTCATTTTATTATTCATACTCTGTACCCTTGCTCTATCCCATTTCTCATCCTATCACACAAAACTTCACCTACATTATCACCACTTTTTACTTCTTTTACCACCTCTTTAAGACGCTACAAAAAATGTATACCAATAAACTTCACTATCATATCATACA